>JAWQEG010005067.1:0-152245 GCA_033782935.1 Petrolisthes cinctipes
CTTACATCATTTTAAACCCCATTAGACAACAAGAAATATATGCACTTTTAAAACATGTTCACCGATGAAGCAGAAAACAAAAGTGAGTTTATAAGACAGCAAAAGATAACTAAGTAATTTAAGTTTCAGAGTTTTGCTTAAAGTTTGCATCGTAAGAGGAGGTGGTTTTTTTTTATTATTACGCCTGTCTCAGTCAACATCAGTAGATTTCATAATTATATCAATAAACATAGATTTCACGTTGTATGTTTGTAAGATATATAGGCTAAAGCATACACACATTCACACAACCATATCCAGGCTGATACATACACACACTCACACTCACAGCCTAATACATACACACTGACACACTCATACATACACAGCCAATTGCATAAACACATTCACACACCCATATACAGGCTGATACATACACACACACTCACACTCACAGCCTAATACATACACACTGACACACTCATACACACACAGCCTATTACATACACACATTCACACAACCATATCCAGGCTGATACATACACACACTCACACTCACAGCCTAATACATACACACTGACACACTCATACATACACAGCCAATTACATACACACATTCACACACCCATATACAGGCTAATACATACACACAGTAACACAACCATACACACATACCCATACACAGCCTAATACATACATGCACCCATACATAGCCTAATACATACACACATACACACACCAATACACAGCCTAATACATACACACACCCATACATAGCCTAATACATACACACTTACTCACACCATACACAATCGAAAACACACACACACACACACACACAGATTTATATGCAAATAGATTCATGAAAAAAATACATTATCTTATCTTGATATCTTTATTCCCCTTAGACCTTTCCTATGCTCCCACCCCGACTCCCTTTCCTCTTTTCCTCCCTCCCTCTTTCTCACATCTTCCCAAGTGTAGCCGATTGGAGACCATTTTTTTTTTTTCTCTCTCTCTCTCACGGAAAATGCACGTCAGTCTTAGTTATGTTATCTACTGTACTGAGAGAGAGAGAGAGAGAGAGAGAGAGAGAGAGAGAGAGAGAGAGAGAGAGAGGTGTGTGTGTACTGTACTGATGAATTAGGTTAGAGAGAGAGAGAGAGAGAGAGAAGTGTGTATGTGTGTACTTTACTGATGAATTAGAGAGAGAGAGAGAGAGAGAGAGAGAGAGAGAGAGAGAGAGAGAAGTGTGCGTGTGTGTACTGTAATGGTGAATTAGGTTAGAGAGAGAGAGAGAGAGAGAGAGAGAGAGAGAGAGAGAGAGAGAGAGAGAGAGAGAGAGGTGTGTGTACTTTACTGATGAATTAGTTTAGAGAGAGAGAGAGAGAGAGAGAGAGAGAGAGAGAGAGAGAGGTGTGTGTGTGTGTACTTTACTGATGAGAGAGAGAGAGAGAGAGAGAGAGAGAGAGAGAGAGAGAGAGAGAGAGGTGTGTGTGTGTGTGTACTTTACTGATGAGAGAGAGAGAGAGAGAGAGAGAGAGAGGTGTGTGTGTGTGTGTGTACTTTACTGATGAGAGAGAGAGAGAGAGAGAGAGAGAGAGAGAGAGAGAGAGAGAGAGAAGTGTGTGTGTGTGTGTGGGTGTACTTTACTGATGAGAGAGAGAGAGAGAGAGAGAGAGAGAGAGAGAGAGAGAGAGAATATAGGAAGAAGGATCATTCTAAATATATTATACATAGTCTCTTCTCCTCCTTCTCCATGTACACCAATTTGTCCTCGTAAAATTTTCTGATCTCTCCATCAATTTCCGTTCGCCTTGCCTTCTCGCGTCGGGGTAAAAATAAGGTAGCTCATTCCTGGAGGGGGAAGGCAAACACAGCCCGCCTGCCTCAAACCGAACACACTTAGAGGGATTATGTCTACCGCTCCCCCTGTAACTACCCGAGTCAGCTGATCGTTTGTGATTTCCCGGAGGAATACCCATCAGCCAGCAACAAAACCAACCAGTCAGTCAGTCTACCAGCCAACCAGTCAGTCAGTCTACCAGCCAACCAGCCAGCCATCCATCCACTCAGCCAGCCAGCCAGTCAGCCAACCAGCCAGCCAGCCAACTAGTCAGCCAGCTTCCTCGTTCCGACCCCAGCTACAACCACACTTACACTATACCTATCCTAACCTTATCGAACCTAACTCAACCTGTAGTAGAACCCTCGATATACAATGAATAAATACTTGTATCCACCACTTTATTTTACACTCAGTCCCTCATTGAAGACCACCAAATGTTTTCACAGGTCTGTTATTCATTGCCATACAGACTCAGACATTAAACTTATTACTTTTGTTATTAGCCTGTGTTAAAAGGATAGTGCTATATTTAATAATCTTAATAATATCAAGGGCCTACTGTACTATACTATAACATCTATCCATTTTTTTATTTGTTTATACGACCGCACTGTTACTTGCTTTTTTAATTTTCTTATACAAACATCTTTTCTCGTTTCCTTTTCCCTCTTAACTGAAACCCTGACCCAGTGTTTGTGAGACAATGGAACTACCCACTTTGTATACTAGACCATTTCACATTTAAGCAGGTAATACACTTTTAGTACAGTACATTGGAATGTCTTGATTCCTCCAAAATATGTCAGGAAACCGGACCAGATAAACAAAGATAATGCTTAGAATAGTTTGGATGAATCTATTGCTCCAGATTTACCAACACTGTATTATGTATGCCCCCTTAGAGGACCAAAACAGCCAGATTTATCATGACTGAAGATCACATTGTTTTATAGTCCAGTGAAAGATGTTATTAAGTGATTTGACTGGCTGATTCCCCCTTTCCCTGAGTACACCTTCATATCAGGAATTTTTGTACACCTATGGTTTTATTTACATTTACCAATACAGTATCAAGGTTTTATACACTCTTGTCATAATAATAAAGATTGGACGCAGCCAGAAAACATTCAGACCCACAGTTGCATAGTAATTTTCACATTAGCCACAAATGAGGTTGCTACATCAATCAATACTATATGAGATTATTACCATACATTTTTCATATTACGTTAGTTTGTTACAACAACGTTACGCTTTATTCTGTCGTTTCATACACGGCGTTACATACTGTACATCACTGACTCTCACCTTACACCTTCAGTCACAGAGTTTCTTAACCTTTTACGACCTCAGCACCCCTTTACTCAGGCCTATAGGCAGTCCAGCACCCTCTACCTTTGGCTAACATATTCTAGTGTCATTTTACTGCCACATATGCAACCTGTCCCAGCACCCCAGGTTAAGAAACGCTGACCTAAGAGATCTATAACATGGCACGTATAATTCCTCCGTTTTCCGTCAATCCTACTCCGATCTAGAGCTAAATTTGCCTCACTTGGATTCCTCGTTGTCCTCTACACCTCATGAAACGGGCTGGAGGAGAAGTATGAAGCCTTAGATTGGCCACAGGACGGAGGAAATTAGGCCCAAGTAAAACCTGCTAAATTTAGTCTGGCAGCTTTTAGACACTTCATTATACCCACTACTGCTGCTGCTGCTGCTTCCCACATTACAACTTCCTCTGACAAGATTTTGACGCCTTGATACACTTACACCCGCCACTGCCGCCCACGACATTACTATAGCACTCGCCTCGGCAAAAGAAAATAAAGTTGGAAAAACAAGCAGCTGGGAGAAGCGTTAGGATGCAGATTAGACAGTGCATCATCCACTTAGCTTTAAAAAAAAATCCGGAGCAGTAATTACAAAGGCAAACAGGAGGAGCGAGCGAGGTACTGTACTTGCTGCCCTCCCAAACCTGTTTCCCAAGTGTGTTTGGTTTAAGACTGTTCATTTCCTTTCCCCACAGAAGCCTATATACAGTATATATTTCTTCTGTATTGGGCTTTCTCTTTATCAATATTGTAGCTATGTTCCTTTCCCAGTGAAGCCTATACAGCATATGCTTCGTCTGTATTATAGGTTATCTCTTAATTAAGCTATCTCTGTATGTCTTTCGCAATATTGTAGTTATGTTACTATTATTATTATTATTATTATTATTATTATTATTATTATTATTAAAATAGCCAGAGACACAAAGCTGGGAGAGAATACAAGCATCTATCAATCCGAGGACCCCAACCCCATGAATCCAACCTGAAGATAAGAAGACAGCTTAGAGAATGAAAGATGAGCAGTTAGCTTAATAAAAACATATTAGCCCTACTCTTGAAGCCAGCCAGTCCTACACCATCAAAGACAGATTAACCAAGGCCATTCCACAGAGACACCGACCTAGGGACAAACGATCAACTGTACTGATAAGTTCTACAGCGCGGCAATACGTAAGCAAACCTATGGGAGTCCAATGTACCATGAGTGACACGAGCTGGGACATACAGAGGTGGCAGAGAGGAATTAAGAGGATGCAACACAATACTTCTGATCTTGAAGAGCATGCACAATGATGCAACAGAACGACGGTGACTCAGATTACAATCAAGTGAACCGCAGGTAAGAAAATTAGCATTGGAAACAATCCTATCCAGCAACTTGAGATGGCAGTCAGCTGCTGAACACCATACTGGAGAACAGTATTCCATCAGAGGCAACACAAAGGAGTTAAAACACCTCAGTAACAATGAGTGATCTTCCAACACACTCCAAGCTCTACACATAATACTCAATATTATTCGTGGAAACCTCTTTTTTTAACTGAAGGATATATACTTTGATAAACACGAGAAACTTGAGACTACTGTGTGTCCGAAGGGAAGGAGGTAAGGAAGGAAGGTAGGAGAGAAAGGAGATAGAAGGAGGGACTGAGGGAGGGAGAGAAGGAAGGAGGAAGAGAAAGAGGGGAGGAAGAGAAAGGACATATAGAGGGAGGGAATGAGGGAGGGAGGGAAGGAGGGAGAGAAAGGAGGGAGGGAGTAAAGGAGGAAGAGTAGGCGGGAGGGAGGGAAGGAGGAAGAGAAAGAAGGAGGGAGGGAAGGAGAGAAGAGGGAAGGATTGAAAGAGGAAGAGAAGGAAGGAAGGAAGGAAGGAGGAAGGGAGAGAAGGAGGGAGGGAGAGAAGAGGGCGGAAAAGAAAGAGGGAAGGAGGGAGGGAGAGGAGGGAGGGATTGAAAGAGGAAGAGAAGGAAGGAAGGAAGGAGGAAGGGAAGGAGGAAGAGAAGGGAGGGAGAGGAGAGAGGAGAGAGAGCGGTGTGGGGTTAAACTTGTGTCGTTATCTTTGGCTCCGTCACAAAGTTTGGTGCCACACTCCCATTCCTGATGAACTTGTAGGGGAGAGAGGGCTCGTTCTATCACCATAATATGAGAGAGAGAGAGAGAGAGAGAGAGAGAGAGAGAGAGAGAGAGAGAGAGAGAGAGAGAGACTGACCTGCTTAGTTTCCATATATCATGTTATGGTAAAACATACATACATACATATACCAGGCATTCATCTCCATGCTGGAGGTAGCCTCGTCACGTCGCACACCCTCCGAAACAAAATGCCAAAACATAGAACCCCCCCCCCACACACACACACACACATACTACATCTCAACCCCCCGATCCCTGTTGGAGGAGGGAGCCCCTCACTGCACAACCGCATCTCCTTTTGGGACTACAATTAAGGGGCACAGCCATGTTTGCATCTATAGCAAGGCCCGACAGCAAAAGCTGGTTTACCCCTGCCACTTCACTACAGGGCAAACTCCCCCTTCAGCATTCAACCGGCCATGGGCCACACTCAATGCAGGCCACTCCTCCAAGGACCATGAAGCAACGTCCACCTTCAAGCATTCACCACCCTCCTCCACTCGTTTCTATCACGCGCAATCACTCTACCTTGCTCCACAGGTATATCTCTTCCACTCAGAGTTCCTTTCACGGTGTCCATCCATCTCCTCTGTGGCCTTCCTCTCCTCCTTACACCTCCCACATTTGAGCCACCTATCCTCTTTACCATTCTATTCTCCTCCATTCTCTCCACATGTCCAAACCATCTGAACACACTCTGCTCTGCACGGCCTGCTAACTCTCTCACAACACCTGTCCTTCTCCTCACTTCCTCATTCTTGACTCGGTCCATTCGAGTCACACCACACATGCTTCTCAGACATCTCATCTCTACTACATTCAACCTTCTCTTCTCACTTTCTCTCATACTCCATGTTTCCGCTCCATACAGTGCAGTAGGCACTGCTATCCCTTCGTACAACTTCCTCTTTCATCCATTCTAAGTGACTTACAGCCAAACATCCTATTCATTCCTCCTAGCACCTTTCCTACCTCATTTACTCTAGATTTTACCTCTGTCTCTATTTTGCTATCCACCGTCACCTTTGACCCCAAATACTTAAAGCACTCCACCTCCTCCAATATTTCACCATCTAGCATTACATTCATCCTTCTATCCTCTGCTCCTCTCCTACATCTCATTACTTTGCTCTTTGCCATGTTCACTCTTAGTTTCCTCCTCCTGCACACCCGTCCAAACTCCTGCACTAACATACTCAGTTCCTTTTCTGACTCTGCCACTAACGCCATATTATCAGCAAACAGTAATTTGTTTAGGCCCAACTCTCTACCTCTGCTGTCCACCAAACTCAGTCCTCTCTCCATCACCCTAGCATTTACCTCTCTTACCACACCGTCCATATAAATATTAAACAACCATGGTGTCATCACACAGCCTTGACGGAGTCCCACTTTTACTGGGAACCATTCACTCACCTTAATTCCCACTCTAACACACGCTCTACTGTTCACATAGAAACTTTTCGCCCCTCTCAATAATTTCCCCCCCAGCCCGTACAACTGCAAAACCTTCCACAATCCATTTCTATCAATTCTATCATATGCTTTCTCGAGATCCATAAATGCCCATACTACTTCTTTACTTTTCTCCAAATACTTTTCACACACCTGCCTTACTGCAAATATCTGGCCCACACAACTTCTTCCTCTCCTAAAGCCACCATGCTCTTCACCAATCACAGCCTCCGTACCCTCTCTGACTCTCTTTATCAGCACCTTCCCATACAGCTTTCCTACTATACACTTAACAGGCTTATACCCCTGAAACTCGTACATTGGTATCTATCTCCTTTTCCCTTATATAGAGGTACTGTACTACACAAGCACTCACCCAATCTATTGAGACCTTACCACTGTCAAAATATACCATCAACAACCTTACCAACCACTCCATCATACTTGTTCCACCATATTTCAGACATTCTACAGCGCATCCATCCAAACCTGAAGCTTTCCCTGTCTTCATCTCTCTCACTGTCTCCTCCACCTCTTTCTTTCTTATTGGCTCCCCATTTAATCCCTCCAACCTGTTTACTCCATTTCCCCTTCCAAACACAACAATCTCAGCTTCTCTATCCTCATCAACATTCAGCAATCCCTCAAAATACTCGGCCCATCTCCTCTCAACTGCCTTCTTCTCAACCAGCATGGTACCCTCCTCTGCTCTCATCCTTTCCTCTTCCCCTGATGTCCCTTTCCTTATCCTCTTGACTTCCTTCCAGAACATTTTCTTATTTTCCTGGAAATTTTCAGTTAACTTTCCCCCGCCTATCATCTGTCCTCACCTTAGCAACCCGTACCGCTCTCCTTGTTCTATTTCTCTTCTCCTTGTAACACTTATACAATTCCTGATCTTTTCTCAGTAACCATACTTCAAACGCTCACCTTTTTTCCACTATAACTGCCTTAACTTCCTCACACCACCATCCACTATACCCTACCTCAAACCACCCCCAACCCGTCTCCAACCACAAACCTTCTCCGTACATCCTTATAAAATTTTCCCATTCCTCCTCTACTTCACCTGTCTCCCTCTCCCTTACTCCATTCCAATTCCTAGCATTCTCCTCTTGATACTCCTCCAACATCTTCTCTTTCTTGCTCAGCTCACTCACTTTTAAAGCCCTTTTTACTCCTTCACTATTTCTTGGTACCACTCCTAAACCCACTCTTAACCTACCCTGTACTAGGAAATGGTCCGAAATACCCCCCCCCCTTCCCCCCTCAATACTCTAACATCCAATCAACACTGTAAAGCAGTCTTTGACACTACCACATAGTCCATTAAAGCTCTATCTACCTTTCTCCCATTTATCTGTCTTACCCACGTATATTTATATACGGTATTTCCTTTTTCTTAAAAAATGTGTTTCCAACTACTAGCTCTCTCTCTATACATAACCCAATCATTCTTTCACCACTCTCATTTATTTCCGGCACCCCTGACCTACCCACAACTCCCTCTACTACCTCATCCCCCACTCTTGCATTCAAATCTCCCAAAAGTACACACAACAAAAAAACTATGGCTACACCTTCTGCGCGATACAAAATGACAACACGAATGAAGGTTTTTGATAACAGATGCGGCCACAACATACATACGCAGGGATACCAATGTGAGAAGGCTGTTATCAAAAACCTTCATTCGTGGTGTCATTTTGTATCGCGCAGATATGGTGTAACCGTAATTTTTTTGTTGTGTGTACAATGTTCCCATTCTGCCCCAAACTCTGTATACACTCCTCCAATTCATTCCAAAACTGTCCTCTCTCCACCTCATCCCTCTCACTTCCCGGCCCATACGCACTCACAAACATCCTTGTCTCCTGACCAAATTTTACTCTTACCCACATCAACCTTGTGTACAACTCCCTCCACTCCACCACATTCCGATTCACTTCTGCGCTCAGATTCAAAGCCACTCCTTCCCTAGCTCTTCCCCTCTCCACCCCTGACACTCTACCACTCACACAACCAAACTCACATTCACCCTTTCCTTTCAACTTTGTCTCACTCAATGCTAGTACATCCAACTTTCTTTCAACAAACACTCTCCCAATCTCCTCCCTCTTACCTACAACCGTACTACAACCACGCACATTCATTGTCCCAATTTTGATATTCTTGGGGTTTCGGGAAGTACAAATACTTCCCTCCCCCTTTTCCTCTGTCTGTGTTCCATGACGAAATTTCTAGGGAAAACTTACTTCCCATGTCCCTCGCTCCTAGGCAATTGCACCGTAAACAGTGGGCGGTGGTGTCGCCACATCCCTACGCCTCATCAGTAGGAAGTAAGAACACTAAGTAGAAGAGAAAGCAAGAGCGAGCTATGGGAGGTAGAGGACGCTCAATCCCCGCTTAGATAAAAAACAAAACATGGTAAAACATAAATATAATTATAGTCTCTCTCTCTCTCTCTCTCTCTCTCTCTCTCTCTCTCTCTCTCTCACATACAGACAGAGGGAGGGAGAGAGGGAAGGAGATGAGTGATAGAGACGGAATAATTGATAGACGATACAAATAAAAAATAGATAAATAAATAGATAAATAAATAGGGGATGAAGTACAGAAGGTATAAATAACAGATAGAGAGACACACGAAAAGAAAAGAAATGGAACGTTAAGGCAAAGAAGAGAAGAGTTGAGTTGGGAAATGTGTGTGTGACAAGCTAAAAGAGATGGAAGATAGCCTACACATTTTGAGTGAGCGATAAATGGGAAAGGTATGAAAAGATATGAATAGCGAACGTCAGGTAATATATCAAAGGAGAGAGAGAGAGAGAGAGAGAGAGAGAGAGAGAGAGAGAGAGGTGTGAACTGAGTCAAGAGAGAGAGACCGAATACCCAGAGAGAGAGAGAGAGAGAGAGGAGGGTTGGGTGTGAACTGAGTCAAGAGAGAGAGAGAGAGAGAGAGAGAGTAGGGTTGGGCGTGAACTGAGTCAAGAGAGAGAGAGAGGAGGGTTGAGTGTGAACTGAGTCAAGAGAGACCAATTTCTCTTCTACCAATGTTTTCCAAAATATTTGAAGCAATTATGAAAAAGCAATTAATGTCATTCCTAGATAAACATAACATTTTAAATAACAAGCAATTTGGCTTTCAGTCTGGTCGGAGCACTCTTGAGGCTATCAACACATTTACATCAGATGTTTATTCTGCTCTTAACAAAAACAAATCTATCTTATCAGTTTTCATTGATTTTCGTAAAACTTTTGACACCATTCAACCCAATATTCTTCTTGACAAAATGTATCACTACGGTATACGAGGGTGTATACATGATTGGTTCAGTTCCTACCTAAATAATAGAAGTCAATATGTAATTCTTAATAAGTGTTCTTCCCCAACTAAATCAGTAAACCTTGAAGTTCCACAAGGTAGTATCCTTGGACCGATCTTGTTTCTCTTATACATTAATTATATTTGTAATATATCTAACACTTTAGAAACCATTTTATTTGCCGACGACTCAACACTGTATATGATAGGAGATCAACCTACTGATTTAATCAACAGTGCAAATCTAGAGCTTGAAAAATTTTCAAATTGGTGCTTGGCTAACCAACTCACAGTAAATACCACAAAAACATATTATATGATATTCAGCAACATTATCTCTAAATACCAACCATTGCCAAATCTAACAATATTAAATGATGATATCCAACAGATTTACAAAACTAAAATTCTTGGCGTAGTTTTTGACAAAAAAATGACATTCAAGCCCCACATTTCTGATCTTTGTTTGAAACTGTCCAGAATGATTCCACTCCTCCTCAAAGTTAAGCATTACGCCCCACCAGAAGTTCTCAAATGTATTTATTATGCTCATATATATCCTCATTTAAACTACTGCAATTCTATTTGGTCAAATACTTATTCCACTCATTTAAATAACCTCAACATTCTACACAAAAAAATTATCAGGATAATGACTAATAGTGATTTTTGTACACACATACCACCATTATTCAAATCACTAAATATCATTAACTTAGCAAATATCTCTAAACTGAATATTGCATCCTATATGTACAAACAAATAAAATCAAACCTATACAATCTACAACCCCTTCACACTTATCATACTCGTAACCAAGATTTACTACCTATACCCAGACACAAACTAACACTGTTCACACATTCACTGTTATACCTTGGTCCCAAAACATGGAATAACCTTCCCAGCAATATTAAACAATCTGTCAGTCTACAATCCTTTCAAAATAGCTACAAGAAACACCTAACATCCCTGTATTCTTAATTAATACTTTCTCTTTATTCTTAACTCACATTATTATTGTGATAAGTTAATAATTTATTAATATTACAATTACCTTTATTACATTTATTACTACTATTAATTATCTACTATTACTAATGTCATTATGCTATATATTCCCAATACTATTACTATTGATGTTGATAATCTTGATATCTGTCTACTATCCATACAGTAATTGTCTATCATCATCATCACTGTTATTGTTGTATTACTAACGTAGAAACCTGCTAGTTCTGTTGCAATTATTTTCATTATTATGATTACTTACATTGTATTCTATTATAATTATTATTATTATTATTATTATTACTATTGTTATTAGTATTATTATTGTCATTGTCATTATCATCACTTTTATCATTACTAATATTATAGCTTTATATTATTTCATTAGTATTAACAGTATTGTCATGTTTACCTTTAACAGTATTATAAATATTATTGTGGATATTATTATTATTATTATTATTATTATTATTATTATTATCATCATTGTTTTCACTATTATTATTGTTATTACAACTTTTTTACCATCATTATTATAGTTACTATGTTAATATTATTATTATTATCATTACCACTATTATTATCATTATCTTTGTTATTATTACATTTTCATAAATATTATTATTATTATTACTTTATTATTATTATCATTATTGTTATTATTGTTATTATTGTTATCACTATTATTATTATTATTATTACAAATTGTTTTAGTATTACTTCTATGTAAATAATCTTATGTCAAGGATTTATACTTTCTGCTTACCATTGCCCAAAAAGCATCTGCTTACAAAGGGCTGTTTGTCACCGAAACAACTCTCCTATAATGAGGTACTCTTGTAAGACAAACATAATAAATTGAATTGAATTGAATTGAGAGAGAGAGAGGAGGGTTGGGTGTGAACCGAGTCAAGAGAGAGAGAGAGAGAGAGAGAGAGAGAGAGAGAGAGAGAGAGAGAGAGAGAGAGAGAGAGGCAGGTATAATAGAGTGAGTGAGAAATTAAGGGGGTAATTCACTTTTTTTATATTGGAGTGCCTTGATTCCTCCAAAGTATGCCAGGAAACAGGACCAGATGAACAAAAATAATGGTGTTCTGTTGTTTGGAATAGTTTGGAGGAATCAGCAGTTGCTCCAGATTTACCAACACTGTACTGTAACGCATGGGAAAATAAGCAAACATCTACAGACAATACATAACAAAATAGCCTATTACCTAAGCCTAACATTTTATAGCTAGTGGCACACACACACACACACACACACACACTACCCATTTAATCACTTCTTGGAACCTCACACACTCCATCATAAACACTGTCTGCTCTAAAACACACGCCACTCTCTCAAACAAACCAAAAAAACAAACATACCTCCACAAGTACGAGAGAATAATCAGTTATAAGTCCATCACACTTTACCCTTCACACACGGACCAACAAATAAACAAACGAACACTCCACGCGACTTTTAACACACACACACACACACACACACATACAAACACACTTCTCTCAAGCAACTACCACCAAACATGCACTGAAGCAATATCAGAGGAAAGCAAAATCATCAATTGGAAACATTTGCATTGCTTGTTGGCCGATGACTCTGAGTGAGATTTGCCTGTTTTGTCATGATAGTAATACATTCTCATAAGATCAAACTTTCTTTATATACAGACTCAAAACGCTGATTCAACACGCATGAAATCGTGACCAAAATCCTCTTCGCCTTTACGGATGCTGATTTGAGGATGGCTGGAATTTATGTCTGCATGATTTTGATGGTATAAAACAACAATACAGCTTTTATATATACACACACAGACAGGGAGGTAGGTGGGGGGGGAGGGAGACACACACACACAGGGATCGTCAGGTAGGGGCGGACACACATACACACACAGGGAGGCAGGGGGCACACACACACGCATATACACAGGGAGATAGAATGGACACACATACACACACAGAGGTAGGGGGAAAGGGAACATTAACATTCCCCTCGTTTTGGGCCTTTTACCTTTTATTCCTGCAAGCAATGTTCTCCCTCCTTTCCTCCCTCCAGTTACCATTTAGCTACGGTACCCCTTTCAGACAACTGCATGCATTTTAAATTCGACCATTTGTACAATTATTCCCCTTTACTTTATGTTTGTTACTAGTATGCACAAATTATCTTAAAAGGTAATTACGATACAACTATAGTCGGTATTTGTGGTTTAACTTATAGAATCTTTTTCATGGTAAACTGAAAATGTCCATAAGTAGGCCTAACCATAACTGACATCATTCAGGCAAACAGTTATAGGAACTGTGATGTGGTGCTATCAATCAGTCACATCATTTTGCACTGTAGTAGGTTTGCTGAGGAGCGCCAACCCTTCACTGTCTATTGCAGGGTAAATCAAGTCCCCATGAATCTGAACTCTGTCATGAGTGATGGGGATCCTGGTGTGACTGATATATTTACCAACACAATATACTACCTCCTTGCACAGTTAACCTTATGCCATGAAACAGATCTCCCATCATAATCTATTATTAGTAACATTGAGGTCGTCTGATTTCTGGCATAGTTTGGAGGAATCAGTAGCCCTCTAATTTACCCAAATATAGTTCTCCCGTAAAAGTAAGGCTAGAAATCCTTTACTAATGTTGGGCTTATATGACTGTACTGTACATTATTTGCTTTATTTTATTACCGTTATTATTATACATCTTTTCCTTTCTTGCCGATGGGAGGAGGGCTGTGATTTATTTTATTTTGACTAAATGCAAATATTTATTAAATAGCCCCCACCAAACTATCCATAATATGGAATAGAGCCTGGGTTATCAGGGGTTAATGACCTAATTAGAACCAAAGGATACCCCAGTCCAGATTAGGTTAATTTAGTTAAGTTATGTTTGGTCAGGTCTGATAATCATCAGGTTAGGGTAAGTTAAGATTGGACAGGTCTGATAATTATCAGGTTAGGTAAGGGTAAGCTAAGTTTAGTTAGGTCTGATAATTATCAAGTTAGGTTAGGTAAGGTCAGGTTAAATTAGGTTTGATCAGGTCTGATAATTATCAGGTTAGGTCAAGATATTACTGCCCTGTTAGGTCAAAATTACTCAAAGCTCAATATACTACTAGAAAATATATATTTTTATAAAAAATCCTGTTGTGGCAACATGTAATAATTTACCTAAATATAAAACCAAAGAAATTTCCTCACTAGTGGAGATTTACTATAACCTTTCTGTGTCTCCTTTTTAAATAGAGTTTCCAGTACATTTTCTGTATAATTTAGTCAACAGAAAACTAGATAGTATTAAAGGCAAACTAAATAATTAAAGTTCATGCTTGTATTTTGAGCTTTTATAAATCATGTTTCAGGGGTTGACATATGACATTCTACCAATGGCATGGTAGATGGGTACTATAAAGTATGATATAGTTACGGTATTTCTATATAATTAAACAGGGATACTGTTGCTTGGAGTTGCCTAAGCATATTCCTGTCAATTCGTCGTTGGTATATTTTCTGTGTGGTATACTCAACAATTTCACTTATCTTTAAGCTCTATCCTCCTTTGATATTCATATATAATTGGGAAGAATATACAAATAAAATTAACAATCCCTTACCCAAATTTACAGAGCACCAAAAACAATAAACTGAAAATAATAAAAAATTAGTTACAATGCATCAATCACTATGCAAAATAAAATCATATACCTACGGTTCACCCAAGTATAATATGTCCTGTGAACTTTAACGCACTCGCCCTTCATCACAAATTTCAAGAAGTAATACATACTTCTAATAAATATATATACATATATAAGGTATAATATTATATACTTTCTAAAGTACACAAGAGAAAATTAACTCGTCACTTACCATTACATACTGTAGAGGTGTAGATGCCGTAATACTCCAGCCAGCAGGGTCCTTATGAAATCCCAGTTCCCAACACACATGCTTCAGTTTCCCTAAAAAAAAATGGAAAAGAAGACAACACGTACCTTATTCACACCACGTTGAGGTTACTGTATGGCTGCCCAATGCCGTACACAACATTTTCCCTACTGAATTATTTTATCATTTTACACTGCCTGCTGCCAATATCTCTTTGTCCTATATTCCCGGTAGTTTGACCAGGATAGGTCCCGGTAGTTTAGCCAGGTTAGGTTCCGGTAGTCTGCTGTGGTCTAGGTTAGGTTAGGTCAGGTCAGGTTAGGTCAGACTAATTTCCAAATTATGTTTGTAATACGGGGCATATCTCGAAAACGGGGCATCTCCGAGAGAAACACCATAGATGAAAAGTGTCTTAATGGTCCAAAATAGTGGGTAATGATACTAAAATATACAATATAGTGAACCCAGTACTTCTGTATATTTACCAAATATTCTTATAACTATAGAGTATAGAGCATACTTAAGGGAAATATTTATACGTATATATGTGATTAAAGTACTACTACACACACACACATATACTCAGAGAGCCGTATTCAAGAACGTTCGTGGTGTTGACGATGGCGTGGTACTGGTACGATGGCTCTGTTGTTTGTCTATGGAGTCGTCGTATCGGTACTACACCCATCGTTTGCACCATGACTATTCTGGAATATGACAATAAGGACAATCAACACGTACGGTGCCTGTGATGTGTTTGTTTAGGCTTTTATGATTGATTGATTGGTTGCAGCAAATTCCTCTAGAGTCTATAGCCAATGAAGAAAGACCAGTTTTAAAACGTTACTTCAGATATTTGACTGCGGGACATTTTGTATTATTATTATTATTATTTTTATTATTATCATGGCATGCTCGTCTAAACATAAATATTTATAAGTTTGGTCCAGTCCGGTCTGTGTGGATAATGGCTCGGAAGCACGGAAGTTTTATTTAATCTTGTCATTTCAACGGTTCCCCTTGTCTTTGTTATAATGTATAAAGTCTATAACACACACAGTTCTTATTCGATTTATTTTGTCTGGGTCTTTACATGCCACTCATCGAGATGAGATAAAGTTATAGTTTATGTGTGCACATGTTTGCTGCTGCTGTACACAAATAAACACACATGAAGGCTCGGAGGTGAGCCTCCTGATAAGCCATGATGATGAAACTGATATGTCAATATTCCGGTCGATAAGATAACACTCCTGCTCATAGTTATCAATTAGGCTGTTTTGTTTCTGAACCCAATAATTTAATTTGCGGGTTTTTGTGAAATCTTTTTGAAGATTGCAAGGGTTTGTGTGCATGAAAGCTCTGTTTATGTTCTCTTTTCCACAAAAAATTCTCGCAAACATTGGAAATTTGCACTAGTTGCCTTAGACAAACGCTAAATTTATAATGTTTGGTGCTGCCACCCTTGTGCTGAGCTTTGACATAATCTACTGTACTCTGAGATCGATATAGAGATATACATCCCGTGGCCTTGAACTTATAAACAAAATTCCTGCAGAGAAGAAAACATAGTTTAACTTTAATGAGTAACCTGCGGGTTATAAATGTAAAATGATATTTATCGTTTTAGCTGAATAGAGAATCAAGAAAATGTAGTTTACTTCTGATGGGAGGCAAATTTAACTGCAACCACAACAGAATTAATATTACTTGGCATTGATATATATATTGCCTTCACATTAACAATAGTCGGTAAAAGTTTAGAAGGCAATAGTGTAAAGTGGGGCGCGCTGGGCACAACGTGGACGTATGTGTACCAAGTTAGTTCATGACCTAGATCTACCTGTTCATCTGCACGTGTTATTACAGTAACCCCATTTATGGAATGAAATGTGAAGCTATTGTTTGTTTCTCTACGTGTGTGCGAAAATATTTAGCGAAGATAGTGTAAGATACACTGTATATATTGTCAACAGAGTTTACATTGGAGTGTATTAAGTATTTGTGAACCTGTGAAAGTACACATGCAATAATCTATTTACATTGTAGTATTCTCTGATGATTTACATTGATTATTTGGGCTTAAAAATATGCATAATTAATTCATATATATTTTCACTTAATATTGAGTATGGAAAAGATTATGGTAGAGTGGAGCATGAGGTATATCAGCAGGTAATAATAATAATGTGTTTTTTGTTGGTGTGCGCGTCATACCACCCACTCCCTGTGCCTGAGGATCGGCCCAATATTGCCAAGTATGGGAAATCTTCTCTAGACATGGGGAATTAGAGGTATCAATGGGGAAATTATATAAAGATTGTTTAAGAGTAAATGGGGAAATTTCTACAAGACGAAATATCAAGATAGTAAATATACGATTATCTTCCAGAGTAAACAGGGAATATTTGAGGTAAAATGGGAAATTCTGATATTGAACATGGGGAAATTTCGTCAAGTACACCTGGCAACACTGGATCGGCCTAGTAGTCGGGTTGTTTTGGTTCAGCTGATCACGCAAGACTTCATGTCCCCACTGCAGGCCTCAAAGTACCTAGTGTAAATTATTTTTTCACCTGATCAACGACTCACGAAGAGTAAAACTGGACGTTGGACTTGCACAATGGCCGCCCCTGGTTTATTTGACCTTGAATTGCAGGAGGAAGATGCCATAGAATGTGATCAATCTGATGATGATGCCATCGAGGTGGAGGAGGTGAGTAATTGGAAATATTGTCGTGTTTACGGGTACCATGTGTTTACGTCATACCATCCCACACCATTTTGGGGACCATAAAGATGAGATGTAAACAATGTCTAAATTCTTGTTCTTAGTGAGATTTGGTTGGTGGTGGTTTGTTGGTGTGGAAAATTACTGGGTGAGGGGAGTGTTATGGTCCAAGGTCTCTTCCTTCTATCGGGACCCAACCAACCTTTTCGTAATTTCTCCCGAGTGTAAAATAATTCTCTGGTACAACAATGAGTAAAGATATCATTGTTATTGCATTGTTTTCATAGATTTTTCTTTCTTTGGTTTCGATTTTTTTTATGAGATGGTGAATTATTAATAAAAAATACATATGGTGTTATTAGGACTACTTTTTTAAGGTTTACTTGTCATTGTGGCTAGTTTTTATAGGAGAAAAAATAAAGCACCAGCTGGGTAGTTAAACAGGCAGCACAGATTATCAGGTTTCTAGGTCAGATTATTGGATATGTCTTTGTGTTATGATTGACTTAGTCCAGTGCTTTGTTCTTACACACCTTTGTCTTGTACAGTAACATAGTGTGTGTTACCTTATCATAGTAGGTATGGTTTTGAAGTAATTGTGACTTTTGTATGGATTATTTCTCCTGTTTGATGTTACAAGTTAGGCTAATTTACTTGTGTATACCAACATTGTAAAAGACTGACTCTCATCCCATCATGTAAATCAGTTTGCCATAATGAAGGTGCTATCATAAACAAGAACCACAAGACTAAAAATTCAGTAATTATCTAGTATATTGCCGTTTTCTATTATGATGTTTCTACCCTCAATACCCACTAATTTATAACATTCTAAGACACTTCTCTATGGCATTTGCTTCAGAAATGCCCCATTTCCAAGATAGGTCATATTCATATTTTGGAATTAGCCTGACCTTACCTAACATAACCTAGACCGCAGCAGACTACCGGAACCCAACCGTGGTAAAGTACCGTAAGGTGGGGTCACTTTGGACAATTTTTATTTATTTTTTTATTTCGTGTTTTTTAGCTGATGCCAGATGTTATGTATCCTATAGATAGCTGGCCCAATGGGCGATCAATTCATAACACATCCAAATTTTTGGAGATTCTTATCTTATGTGGAGACGTATCTGAATGGGGGTCCGAAGTCAGGGGGGACAGTTCGGACGTCTATTGATTTATGCTGTAAATCGATAATCTTTGACCCTACATTTTTCCTGGACACATTAGGGGGAATTCGGACATCTGGCAAGTTTAAAAAAAATGTAACATGCCATTTTGTAACACTTGTTTGTACTTGTGACTGAAGTACCAGACATGGGGCGATTACTTATAAAATGTATTCAATTGCGATTACGATTCCAAAAAAAAAGATGTAATCGATTATGATTACATGATAATGTAATCGTGATTACATTCATGATTAGTCTACAGGAAGAGGAATAGACCTATGCATGGATAATAACCAAGTTAGTTACTCAAAATTCCATATTCTGTATTTCAACTTCATACAGCCAAGTAGTACTTCTTTTTGTTGAAAAACATAAATTATGAAAACCTTTATTGACTTTATTTAGACAATAATGTATCCATTAATTGTATAAGCCTATACTGTAATGGATAAAACTTGAACTTAATTAGCCTATAATAATTTGCACAACTTCAGTAAATGAACGAATTGAGTTAAGCAAATTTCCTCTACCGTATGTGGAATCGCAGTATTTTATTCTCAAGACCTGGAAATTAAAGCTTGAGGTTTTTGTTGTACTTGATGAAAACTGAACTCTGGAAGGTCTTATCACTAATCTATGTACATTTTGATGAAAACTAATTTAGAAGTATGCACAAAGAACTCACTTAATAAGTAAATTCTTTAAAACAGATTCTTGACCCGACACGTTCAGTTCGTGTGAAATTAAAATACAGATATAAATAGAAAAATATATAAGCCTAGATAGTTAGATGGAGAGAACAATGGATAGATGGATATAGTGAGTGAATCTTGATTATTGATTAACCTTGTAGGTATGGATACATTGCCTATACTAAACAGTAGACTGACTAATGTAATCACTAAAGTAATCGTGATTACGATTACATTTTAAGTGTAATCTATTACGATTACTCCATGTCTGGACTGAACTATACCTATAATATCACATTATCACCATATTATTCACAGAAAGAAAGACTCTTAGTATGCAGATTGGTACAGTGATGAACAAACACAAATTAAAGCTTGTAACAATGAAGACAAAGAAAAATATGAACTCTTACGGGTACTTTCTGTGGCAACTTATGAGCACTATTTTGTAACTCTACTTTGAACACAGTTTTACAATGTACTTAAGGCACTTTAATTAAATAATAAGCATGAGTATCACAGATAATTATGGCAACAGAACATTGGCTCTACCTTGAGCATAGAAAGATTACTTAGGCCAGTAACATACATTAACATAAAAAATCATTCTCTCCCTTTTATCTATCTTTGGTTCACTCGAGTAGCCTACATGACTATGTCATCTATCTCAATCTCACAACATTAATCACCTGGAACATTGGAGTTCACAAATACATTGGGTGTTCCCGAAACATTCTTTAGGAATCTTACTTTAATAGTTGGTTTCACTTCAATTTCTACAGCCATATAATAATGCTTTTTCTTTTTCTGTTCATTACTGATCTGAACTAGCACCCAGTCATGTAGCCTTACACTCAGGTCATCATTTTGTATAGCATCATATGCCTTCTGAAAGTTGGACTCCGGCTTGTCAGTACGATAACCACCTCGACCCCTGCCGCTTGCTGCTCCTACTGGTTCCCTCTTGCTTATTAGGGAGATGAGTCATCTTAAAACTTATGAACTACCACTGGGTACGCCTGTAAAGACGAATATGCTACTCGTAAGTCTCAATTCTGGCCAATATAATAATATTACTTGTGTCTGAACTCATCCCACACTGCCTAGAAAATAGTGAACATTTCTTTATAAACCCAATGAGATACAAGTGGGACCAGTTTCTACATCTCTATTTTCATTCTACTCATTACCCTGAGAAATGACACCTGTTATTGAATTCTTTGTGCTCTGGTTCGTATTTCCCAGAAGAAGTTTGACAGCATTCAGATATTTTATCAAATCTATAGGCTAATTGCAATTTTTTTTTCTCTCTCTCTCATAGTTAGGTATTACAATACAAGAAGTTATCTCTATGGCAGCAAGAGAGTATCATAAGGAAGAAACTCACATAAACCAATTTTTGATTGATTGCTTCTTACAAGAGTTATACTCAACTAAAACATTTTTTCGAGAAAATGTCAGAACTCACCCCACCTTACGGGACCGGGACCTAGCCGGATGTGGCAACATTGCTACAAAACGGCAATAAACTAGATAAATACCATAAATTCTGGTCTGTATAGCTATATCTCCCATTGTAGTGTATCATAAATATACCGAGTGAGGAATTGTATATGGTATATTGCATCAAATTGAAATACTAATACAGTACTGGGTAGCTGAATGTACCAGTGTTCTTATAAACATAATATGGACTGATAAAGGCTAATTACATTGTTATAATGAAGAGATTTGGTAATTATCTAGCATGTTGCTGTTTTCTATTACGATGTTTCTACCCTCTTTACCCACTAATTTATTACAGTCAAAGACACTTTTCTTCTGTGGCATTTTCTTCGGAAATGCCCCATTTCCAAGATAGGGCATTTTGAAATTAGCCTGACCTTACCTAACCTAGAAAAAAGAGCACATATTAAGATGAGCTCTTTCTTGGACAACCTTTAAGGGCAAAATGAGGGAGTTTGGCATCAAATTTTTTTTGTTTTATTACTACTACAATTACTATAAGATTTCAATAATACAGGCTATCAAACCTTTATGAATACAATAGACCCTCAACATACAATGAATAAATACTTTTAAATACTTTGTTTTACACTCAATCCCTCATTGAAGACCACCAGATGTTTCCCCAGACTAAGTGACATACTGAGCCTGTGTTAAAAGGATAGTGCTAAATTTATTAATCTTATATTGAAGTGTGTACTGTACTTAATCATTAAACTATACATGAATAAATGTTTACATTTCAGAGTCAGTATGAACAGGGACCTGACCTGAATGCTATTCTTCAGTGAGTATTATTATTTTGAGCTCTGATATTTGTATTTCATTTTCCATTATGATAGTATGAGGTGTCCAGAAGAATGTAGCAATGCTTGACTTCTTTATTGATGTTCAGCTAGTATACCGTACCTGTACAGGATTTTGGTTCCATGTAACATCATGCACTGAATGTAGTTTTAGTTCTGTATACAGATTATGCATTAGTAAGAGAATGATAACCATTGACATAATTTTACTTTATGTATATTAATAGCTTGTTAAGGACCCTGTAATCATGTTTGAGATTGGTGGCTTCTGATTCCTCCTGACACTGCCACGAAACAAGCTCTTTCTATATAGATGGTGTTTTGTGGCAATGTTTGAATGACCCCTTTTTCTCCAATATTCTGACGACACCACAGGGTCCCTTAAGTTAGTGTTGGGAGTGAATTGAGTGTGTGGCTTTCTCATTTCATATCCAGCTTAGAATACAAAGGAATATAATTGGCATTCTAAGTCATAACATGATCAAGATGCAGTAGAAAGATGTGCCTCATGCTGCCTTCAGAATATTAAACATCATCAGCCATCATTCTTCTGTATTAGGACACTCCTCTATCCTCCCATAGGCAATTTTATTGTACATATATTTATAATTTTCAAAAGACATTTGTTTCAAATTTTTTTAGTTCTTAAACCATCTTGTCATGGACCAATAATTAGTTAAGTCATGAAATGATATAGCATTTTCTATGACCTTGGCTCCATACAAAAAGTTACCTGGTCATCCTGAATGTGAAAACAAATATAAAACATTCCCTTCCTTTGTCATTTCACATCCCATCCAACCATGGCAAGGCAAATATAACAGGTTTTATTTAGGTTATTCTCTTATAGTCTAAATATTGCTGTAAACTAAATAGAAAGTCTGTTATTGTGTTGTGACCAAGTAAGATGAGGCATGCAACTAAACTATTTACACCCCCAATTACAGTAGTGCTTGTGTTATGTAATGCTGTGGTGCCACGTAATGTTAGCTGACATCAATACATAAGAGATTAGATCCATCCCACCCTTGTCCCCCACTTAACTGCAGGAATCTCTCTTATTATTTCTGGCAAATTTTGATATATACATAAGTTTTAATGATGTTGCTCATATTTATCTCGCTGAATTATTTATGTTCTAACAAGACTAACACAGTTCTGGTAAATATAAACCTCCAACGTTAATATGTGGTAAGGTTTTTATAAAGGTTATTAGCCCCCTTCTCCTTTTGTAAATTTAAGAACTGGCTTATAATTTAGCTAAAAAAAGTATCTCTAAACATACTGACTGATGTGAAGTACATAGATAGATTGCCATCTCTTTTTGGTGTAACAGAATGTGTGACTTGGAATATTAACTTCCTTAAACCTGTTTACAACCTCATATTGCTGTGACCATGCATACCCAGGTGGTACTTATTTCTCATACATGCTCTCTCTGCTTTAGGTGTTTAGCTTACTTGAGCACCACCCATTTTATTCTTCAAAATTACCATGTTTGTAATACTAAACTGAGTCTACGCTCCACACTATTCGCACAACACTTGAATCACCATAATCAGGACTGTATATACTCTATAGATCTGTTTTCGAAATCGTCATTGCATCTAATTTACAAGTCACATTAATCTAAAGGATCTTTCATACTGGTGCTGGCAAGTGTAGGAAAGTATGACAAAAATTGATTTTCTATCCTCATAAGGAGTGCAAGAAGTTGAATAATGTATGGTGCCCCAATGTGCTTGTTATAGGTTAACTTGTACAGTAATTTATATACTGTATACATAATATACTAAAGTAAACATTTTGGACTTATAGTCAACCCCTGCCTACCACAAAATCAATTTACACGGGTTCACACTTACACAGATTTCTCTTTGAATGTCGATTAATCCCCTAAAGCCTGTTGTATTTTTATATTTTTTCAGAGCTGAAGGAATTGAGACCTTACAATTATCAGACAGCACTGTGAACCCAGGCAGGGAGAAGGTGCGCCCCTCAGACTTTCAGCTCTTGAAAGTTTTGGGCAAGGGTGGTTATGGGAAGGTCTTCCAGGTAAGTTGGCATCGTGTAAATACAGCAGTATTTTGTTCACAGTTGTACATTCATAGGATGTTGAAAAATGTGCTCTAGTTTTAATACCGTAATTGGTATCCCAGAAGGAACTATTCTAAAGTTGGGAGATGAGAGGGTAAGTTACAGTATTAAAAATTATAAGATTAGATTATATTACTGTACACCGTGAAGGTTTGTTACTCTTGTGTCTCAAGGTTATGGCAGTTTTTCTAAGAACATTTTCTGTAGACTAAGAACTAGTTTGTGAAGGAGGATAGTGCACAGAAATATATAGTGATGCTGGATAAACCCTAGTGACAAAGGTTAATCTGGGTCTAAGGAGGCTTTGGTAATTCCCTGTGAAATGCTAATCAGAAGTAAGGTTTTATTATGCTGTTCCAACTCCCAGGTGAGAAAGATGACTGGCGGACGAGGAGGTGGAAATATCTTTGCCATGAAGGTGTTGAAGAAGGCCACAATAGTGAGGAACCAAAAGGACACAGCACACACCAAGGCAGAGAGAAACATTCTTGAGGCAGTTAAGGTGAGTTTGTGTGTATACTTGTACTGCATGCATTTGTGAGTGGTAGGTGTGGGTATGAAGATATATCTGTAACTGCCTACTTATATTGATAACATGAACCAAGGGATCCACCACTTTAATTTATATATCAGTTTCTCTCAGCTGTCCATAAAAATCACCTAGTATAGTATCAGTAAGTTGTATTTGCTTAGCTGAAACATGACTCCTAACCAATGGGTGAGGAAATTTGACCAATTGCAGTGGTATTGCTTTTGTAGTACAGGAAACCCTCGCTAACTCAGAGCACTTGGGGGAAAACCCTTGTCGATTTATACGAAGATCCGAGATATCAGAGGGCTTAATTTTGATGCATACAACTGGCCGCATGCACACCCACCCTCAAAACAATCTGTGCTTTCACTCTTATCTCTGGTTCCCATACACAGCTGCTCACACACGAAAACATGACAATTTCACAAAAAATAATATAATACTACAGAAATATATATGATAATATATATTAACATGAAATAAAGTATTGTGGTGTGGTGGTACGGTAGGTGAGAAAGTGTGAGAATCGGAGCTGGTATCGGTCAGTTTGTCAGTCACAGTATACCTGTTACCAAACGGACACATTATTCCTGCAATTTTTTTTATATTTTTGTGCCTTCTCGAACAGTAATCTCCTTTCAATGGCGCTGAAGAGAAAGCTTTCAAGTGATATTAGTAGCAATGCAAAGAACAGACAGATCATCACATTATGTGAAAAATTCGATATTGTTAAGAGAAAGGAGAAAAGGCGGCAACAATTGGCCATGCTTTAGGGTTGATCCAAACAACTGTAGCCACCATAATTATAGACAAAGAGCACATCTTATCTCACATTTAAGATGCATCTCCTATGTAGTCAACTATAATAACAGCAAAGATCAAGTTTGTTAATGGATAATGGAACACTGTGGAGTCACCATAGTGATACCGTCATGACCGATGCATATCTGGCTCTGTGGCTCGCTTGGCATGACACGGCCAATTATATATCAGTACATCACCATTTTTCAGGCAATAAAGTTAATTAAATCAAAACATTGAGTTTCTTATGCATACCTGTTATAGTAAAAGCATAACTATGTTTATGGTCAGTCAACATAGGGTATAAATGTATGGTATAGAGATGGTAATTTGTGTTTAGTACAAAATCAAGTTTTGTCATTTCTCAGGCTGTAGGCCTTTGTTATAATGCACCTGGAAAACCTCTGCATAAGCCGGATATACATCTGAGTTATTTATAAAGTGTCCAAGTTATCCGATATCCGGCTTATATGTATCCGACTTAGCGAGGGTTTACTTTAATTCAAAAATTCATTGTGACTGGAGACATGTGGTCTATTACAGGGTTTCTATTACTATTACTCTTAATGATTTTCTATTACTATTATTATCATTACTTTAGTGGTCATCTATTATATTTCTATTACTATTACTTGGTTCTATCTATCTATGTATAATTCTGACGCCTCCTTTCCCCCAAGGGGGTGGCCACGGCAGAAGTGTCCAGTTTTCCCTGTTCCAACACTCCCTCCTTACTTGGTCAAGCCCTACTCTGCCCCTTATGTTTCTCTCCTTTACATACTCTTCCACTCTGTTCTGCCATCTAACCGGAGGTCTGCCTCTCACACCAGGTCCCACAACTTCACTTCCATACACCTTTACAAACTCCTCACCTTGCATTCTCTCTACATGTCCAAACCACCTTGATGTATTACTCTTCACTCTCAACCACTCCACACTCAATACCAATTGCCTTCTCACTCATACCACATCTCTCATACACACTCTCATTACTTTCTCCATCCCACCTAGTAAGTCCACATGCTCCTCTCAAGTAACTCATTTCCACTGCTCCTATTCTAGACTGATGAGCCCTACTCCATGTCCAAGTCGCTGACGCATATGTCAGTGTTGGCAGGATTATACTATTTCGTAGTCCCTTTTCACTACTATACTCGCACTTTTACCCTTCATAATCGTCCCCAGTGATCCTATGACCTGCCTACCCCTCACTGCTCTCTCCCTAATTTTTCCTTCCATACTTCCATTTTTACACAGAACTGTATCCAGGTACTTAAACTCCTTCACTTTCTCAATTCTCTCACCCCCCAGAATTATCTCACATTTAGTCCTAGTTGTACTCACACTCTGTAGGGTGTGGCAAAGTTAATCACTTTAGTTTCTGCCCTCTCAAATACCATCACCTTACTTTTACCTACATTCACCTTCAGTTTCCTTCGTATACATACGGACTGAAACTCATCTACCACTCTCTGTAACTCCCTTTCACTCACAGCCATCAGCACAGTGTCATCCACAAATAAGCTTGCCACCAAGGACCAATTTACTCCATTCAATATCAGCTTCATCCATATATATATTGAACAGCCATGGTGAAATAACACACCCTTGTCTCAGCCTTACACTAATGTTAAATTCTCACTTAGATCACCCTCTACCCGCACACATGCTTTTGCCTCTGCATAAAAGGTCTCAGTGCCTTTCAGCAAAGACCCCCCAACACCATAAATCCTCAACACCTCTGTCATAGCTCTCCTATCAACCCTATCGTATGCCTTCTCCAAGTCGACGAAGGCAGCATACAACTTCCTACCCTTCCTAATATATTTCTCCACTGTTGATTTTAATACAAATATCTGGTCCACACATCCTCTACCCTTTCTGAACCCTCCCTGCTCCTCACTAACTTTATTCCCTATTACTTCAATTAGTCTTTCAGTAAGAACCTTCCCATACACTTTCGCCGGTACCCTAAGAAGGCTTATTCCCCTATAGCTACCACACTCATCTTTACTCCCCTTCCCCTTATACAAAGGTACAATTATGGCTCTCCTCCAATCCTCTGGCACCTCTCCCTGCCTCCAAGCCAATGTGCATATAACCAACATCTACTTTAACACTTTAACATTTCAGCAGTTATCCCAGCTACCCCCAGTGCCTTTCCCATCTTTAACTTTCCTATTACTTTCCTAACCTCTTCACTTCCTAATTCTCCCTGTACACCCTGTCATCTACCACCTGCCTCCATCCCCATGCATGTCACCACCGCCTCCCCTCCTATCCCCTCATTCAAAATGCCTCTTCCACACTTCTTTCACTTCTTCACTTCCATTCACAGTAACTCCATCTTTTCTCTTCATTCTCACACTACCAGACTTTTCTTCTCTTTCTCTCTTCACCGCCTTCCAGAATAATTTCTTGTGTTCTCTAAACTTCTCTCAATTTCCTACCAAACTCCTCATCCACTCTACTTTTACTCTCACTTATCATCCTCTTCCCTTGCCTCTCACATACATTGTATTCTCTCTTTCACCTCCTCTGACGCATTCCTCTGCAGTGTTCTATATGCCTTCCTTTTCTTCTCTACTGCATCTTTCACTTCTTGTGACTGCCATGCACTCCCTTTCTTGCCCCTCTTCTGTGTCTTGTATCCCACTACCTTGCTGTCCTCATCCCAAGTGTTTTAAACATTTCATACACATCATTCACTCCCACTCCCTCCCCAATACCCAGCCTTGCATTCACCAGCACCTTACCCACCCTCCTCTTATATACCTCTCTATACTCGATGTCATTCAGTCTTCCACATGCCACCTCCCTCTTGTTCCCCCTTCATCCCTGCTACCATACTCCCATTTTGCTCTGACCCTAAACCTTACCAAGACCGCAAAGTGGTCAGAGCACTGAAACATTCTTCTCACCATTCTAGCATCCATCACATCTTTCCTTATCCTTTCTTCAACAGCTATGTAATCTATTAAACTCATTTGCTCTCCCCTTTCATCTCTCCTCTTACATGTGTACAGCCACAATCAACTATCCACCGACACTTTCCTTTCATCATGCAAGTAAATCAGTATCATATCGAAATATAATCACACAACACCTTATGTCAACTCATCCCCCTCAATTATTATTATGAGTTGCTGCAAAATCATACACATGTTGTTTTTTTATTACCAAGATACTTACTACGATGGAAGGAAAGTGTTGGTGGATATTTGATTGTGGCTGTACCTGTGGATTAGCCTGTGCTCGAAGCAGGTGTTGGCGAGGAACAACCCCCCCTCAGCACACGCATCCACCAGGCACTCACCATTTTCATTTATTCCATTCATACCCCACCTGCCAAATACATTTCCTATTTTCTCACTTCCTACCTTCCCATTCATGGCTGATCCTTAGTATACTAGGTATCCAAAACTATTAACTGATCGTATTATCTGTTTTAGAAGAAATAACTCGGGAAGTTATGGATGAAGTGGATGTTTAATGGTACTGGTATGGAAAATGTAATGAAGCACACACAAACAACTTATGGGTGAAAAGAGTGTGATATTTAAAGGATTGTTTGCTTTCTCACAGAAGGGCAGGCATTTGGTGGACATATAAATTGGTTTTAATGTTAGCACTTGGGAAGAAAAATGTTGATTGGCCTTTGTAAATTTCTTGTTACAGCATCCATTCATTGTGGACTTGGTATATGCCTTTCAAACTGGAGGTAAGCTGTACCTAATTCTGGAGTACCTGTCTGGAGGAGAGCTCTTCATGCACCTGGAGAGAGAGGGTATCTTCATGGAGGACACTGCATGGTAAGTGTCATTTGTTTGGGGACTGTATGTATGCTATTTTATAAGTGGTAAAGTTAGTATGGATTGCAATAATTTTTTAGTTCTTATTGTCCACCTTGTTCATTAATTTTGTCTAATATAGTATGTTTGAAAACTTTTGGAGGTACACTCGCCAGCACTGCCGCGGGGACAGGGGCTCACACATATTCAGAGATGTAGCACAACTGTGATTATTTAGCTCAAAACAATCCACTTGTTTGAGATGGAGTATCCTCGATACACTAGCACATGAAGTGAACTTTATTACTTAAAGGAACTAAATCTCTTAAACATGTGAACCCCTGTACCACGCAGCAGTGCTGGCTACTGTACATTAAATTTTCAGCAGCTCAGTGACAGTCATCTGTTGTGCCACATCGTAATTACTTCTATGCCTGAAATTAGCAACATTGCTTTTCTAATATACCTCATCTGGAGAATGTTTGTTTATACTGTACAGAAGAGTTGAATTTAAGATAAATTTTTATCAGAAATACTTGGGGTTGATGACACTGAATGTTGCAATGTTAGAAGTTATGGTTACTAAAATGTTGCATCAACTAAAGTGAATCTTGATCATGCCAGCTGTCCACCCTTGGCAGTCCACTTGAAAATCTTTACATTATTTTATTCCTTTGTTCTTTTTCAGGATGCTTTGTTTCTAAAGAATGATCTTGCTCAGGAATCCATTATTTACATTGCTTGTATACTTAACCAAGTATTTAAACCTTGTTCTATCTTCTGCTGCTCTTAACTTTTAAGGTACACTATTCATCAAGTTTTTTTTTTTTTTTTTCAGCAAATGTACAGTAAATTATATATGTCTATAGTTATTGAAGAGTACTACCCATTATCTTAGTTTTAATAATATCATCCTATATTTGGAATTTGTGGTCACTGGAGCTTTTATACAGCTACATGATTCACAGCTGCTTTTAATTATTAATACAATATGTCTTCTTGCAACTTTTGTCCACTTTTAATCTTTGCAGTTTTTATATATCTGAAATCATCTTGGCCTTGGAACATCTGCACTCTGAAGGCATCATCTACAGAGACTTGAAGCCAGAGAATATTCTGTTGGACTCATATGGACATGTGAAGCTCACAGATTTTGGTCTATGCAAAGAAAAAATTCAGGTATGCTATAATATAGACATATAGTGAATGATTAGGAACAAGGTGTTTTTCCTTATCCAAAGCTGGTTTCTTAAAGAAATTCATGTGTGCTAACCAAAATATAAAATTATGCTGTATTATAGTGTTGCATTGTATAACTAAATGAGTGTTTTCCGTATTTCCCTCAGGACGACTCTGTAACCCATACATTCTGCGGCACTATAGAATACATGGCCCCAGAAATTCTGACCAGAACAGGGCACGCCAAGGCTGTAGACTGGTGGTCGTTGGGAGCACTGATGTACGACATGCTCACTGGGGCAGTAAGTTGCCAATACATACTAGATGGTGCATGTAGTTGAGACTGACTTCGGAAAAGGGGATTTTCTGAACAACATTTAGCGAGTACATGTACTAGTGTGTATAACCATGAATTGTTTGGTAGGTCATGTGTTTGTGTGTGTGTTTCCACATGCATGCACGTGTGCACCATTGTTATATCAATTGTATAATTGTCTAAGTAAACACCTCCAGAAACATTGCATAGCTGGTGGTGAATGGCAGCTGAGATTTATGATACCATTAGCATTTGGGACCAAATTTGTTCTGTCAGAAACAGACTGCATGTATAATATTATTTGTATATGAGTAAAGAAAATGTTGCTAAGTTTTAGTCTCGAGCTCTTTTATATATGTATCTAACTAAATATAACTTGCTTGGAATAGTGTTCCAGGTCCAAGCCACCCTTTCCATTGCTAATACTGTCTTTTATGGTTATTGCCTTCATCCCATGAATGACAGCTAGAAATTAAACCTGTACGAGCCTGAGTATTATATATATATGTACATAGTACAGTATGTCCCATTTAATAGGAGCAGTAAGATGAAACACTAGATAATTAAATATTTATTTTATCATCAGGTTATGTGCTTATGGGATGCCTTGTATGCTGGTTTCTCAGAGTTGAGAAGCTGTGTTATAATTTGTTGGTAGATAGTTAATAACATTCAATTATTATTATTATTATATGCAGTTATTAACATTCAGTAATGTTTTCAACAGCCGCCTTTCACTGCTGAGAATCGCAAAAAGACAATCGAGAAGATTTTAAAGGGAAAGTTAAATCTGCCTCCATACTTGACACCTGATGCCAGGGATCTTATTCGAAAACTTCTCAAAGTAAGTATGGTGTTACTTTTTTGTCAAGTGTAATAGTCTAGAATAGAGAGGTGGTGGTGACCCCATTACCCATCATTTGTATTATAATGAAATCGGCCTCATGTCCACTAAGATACCGGAGGTGGGAGTGTAGGTTGGGGACCCCGACCTCTCTACTTTCTTCCATCATAAACAAGTTAACGATATACATTGCTTTGTAGTTAGACTCCTTGGCTGTCAGGGGTCTTGGAGATGCAGACGGGCTCTCACACATTTTATTTAGGTATTACAGGAAGCCAGGGTAACTTCTGTAAAATACTATGCATAGATATATTGCATATGATAAGCACTATATTAAGAGGAACATTTAGAAGACTATTACTGCCAGTACTGCTTCTTCAAACCTATGACCAGATGAAGCAGTAGCAAAAATGTGCCAGTAAGTTCTCTTCCTCAAACATTGCTCAGTTCCTTGCATATCATTACAGCGGCAAGTGAGCCAACGGCTTGGAAGTGGGCCAGATGATGGAGAGCCCATCAAGCGACATCTCTTCTTCAAGCACATCAATTGGGAAGAGGTCATCAACCGCAAACTAGAACCTCCTTTCAAGCCAGTTTTAGTGAGTGCAATCAGACTTTTATTTTTACCCTCTTTGAATGTGAGATGAACCAAGGAAAAACATGTGGTTATTATGTTCTTGTAATGAGATAAATCTTGGAAGAGAATTGGTTGTTAGGGAACGTGAACATTGTTGAAAATATTACTTCCCTGCATATGCCATTCATGAATTACTTCACATCAGTGCCATTAGTGTAAAATTTAATGTTTAAGGAAAATGTAAATCAAAATATGTGCTCGGTTTCATTTCCTGTATTTTTAGTACAGTTATGTGAACTTTTTCTTCAGAGTGGTGATGATGATGTAAGTCAGTTTGATAGCAAGTTTACCAAGCAGACTCCAGTTGACTCTCCAGACGATAATATGCTAAGTGAAAGTGCAAATATGGTGTTTGAGGTAAGAGTAATATTCAAAGTTTTCCTATTATTTGTGTTAATTATAGTTATCTATTTATAACTCTTGACACCTCACCCCTGTAAGAGGGTATTGCCAGCAGAGAGGTGGGTGATACATAGAGTCAGTCACTTACAGCTCTTCAACTGTACCTCCTTTCCTTGTTTTTGAATGTTGAAACATTTCTGATGAAGCTTCTTTTCTATGATATCTGTATCATGGTTTAACAAATTAGTAAATTCTTGTGGTTTTTACTGTATTATATTTGCAGGGGTTTACATACGTTGCCCCATCGGTACTGGAGGAGCTGGCCCGACCCAGTGTGGTAAAGGCCCGGTCCCCACGCAAGCTCATACACAACCCACACACTGGTGGACCTTTCTCACCCCGGGCCATGCAGAACCCTTTCAGCTTCACAAATGGTGCAGACAGCAGTCACTCGCAGGACAGCACCAACAGCAACACTGCACAGTATGAGCAGATGGACACCAGCAACTCCATCCCCACATCACCCCAGCAGCAGAACCAGACACACCAGCAGCAACAGCAACAACAAAATCCCACATGGAATTGGAAGCATTAACATTTTGGCATTTAGGAGACAATTTATGGTAGCTCCTTCATGCTACTAATAAGTTCATAATACAGTAATGGATGCAGCAGGAACTGAAGTAAGGTCCTGCTGCATAAACTTTTGCCTTCTCCTATTGGCAACTTGTGTGGGTCTTGAGGACAAATCATTATAAATTTTTTTCTCAAATGGGACCAGGTCTATGCAATGAGTGAAGTGTAGATCTGTTATTATTGTCCTAGGATATTTGTTGTGAGGAAATACTGGAGGTAATGAAAACGTTTGCCTTGATACTAATGAAAGGTCTTCTTAAGATGTACTGTACATGCCCATTTTCTCAGTCTTGCTTTTGGGTATAAGCCTTTGATATGGTATAGTGACATTCTTCATTTTATATGTCACTGCTTACCATAATATCAGTTAGAGAATATGAAAGTATGTATAGTTCATACTTAGTTCATATACTGGGCCTTATATATACTCTTAAGATAGCCTTTATATGTAATGAATCATTAATTGCAAGAGGCTGTAATGAAGTTCCTTTTTAGATTTGCTTGTATTGAGAAATCATTTTTATTAGAATCATGTGCCTATTAGTATCCTCAATTTCCCCATTGTGTATATCTTGCTACCACTATGATAATTGTTCTTTTCCATATTCATGTAAGAAATAGCTTCAAGTTATAAGACACAGCCTTGGCAAGCAGCCTGGCTCAGTAGAAGGTGTAGTTATGTTGACTTTTATAGGCACTAATGTATAATTTACATTCATATCCATGGGTATTGAATTCAATATATAGCTTCAATTGGCTTGGATGAATAAAAGCTGCTGGACTGGAAGCTTACAAATGCATCCATAATTTTCTGTATATTTGCAGTTCAGTGTTATTGTCATCTAACAGTTTGTTGTTTTATAAGAAATAGATTACAGCTTCAAGTCTAACTAGGAATTCAGTAGCTTGCTGTTGTTTTGTGCCATCAAGTGGTTTCGTTTATTGTTACATTATATTTTGTAGTAAATCCTCCTTGGGCTCTGCATATCCTGCTGGAGCTGTGTTATCATTGATTAGTTGCCCTGTTATCAATCCTTGTTGCCAGTTGACCTTATGCAGCTAAGATCAGTTTGTGTGCCGGGAGCCACCACTCAGTTACCATTCTGTTTGAAAATTATAAGGTATAAGAAACAGCTAGTGCGAGGTCATGGAAAACTTTATTAACCCCCACAATGTTGGCCAGTTTGACCCCCTGATCCACAGCCAGTACCAACCGATTTTGGCACTATACACAGATACAGGGGGTGATCTACACACTATTGGCAATGGGCGAGTTAAGTTATATTCTTTCATTTGGAGAAAGAATAATCATCCTTGTATGATTGAACTCCAGTGCTCTTTAGGGGCATTTCTTTGGCTACAGGCTGCTTCCTTATTATAGTACAATGCACGCATTTTAGAAACTGTGATTTGATGGACATGCTTTAATATTACTTGCCAATTATTTTATTTGTGGTGGTTACTACCTGGCTTGTAATGTTGCAATATACTGGAAGCACATTAATGCTGATGACTTAAACAACAATTATGTTTACAATACCTTCAATATACAGTATGTTATAATTTGTGGTACACCTTGAAGGAGTCGGTAGCCTCCAATTTGTAGTATATTACTCCCTTAACATTGCATGATCAGTTGGTAGCAGGGATTGGAAAGTGATAGGGTGATGTGGTAACTCAGTGGTCAGTAAGCAGGGAAAGTCATAGGGTAGGAAGTGATGACTGGTACAGTGGTTCCTTGTAGTCTGCTTGGAGCTATTGTATTTCTGTAGACATTATCATCATCTATCACTTGATTAAGAATGACTGTTGATGTTGATGTGTTTACTCATCTATCTAATTTTAACAGTAATCCAAGTTTGAGGTTCTTGAACAGCATTATTAAAAATTTGTTTGCCATATTACCTCTCATTTGTAAAATTTACCCATATAATGGGAATTAGAATTGTAGCATTTTGCAGGAGTTCTTCATGCTTCATAACATGCAGATAACAAAACTTTCTAACAGTGTTCGCTTATTTCATGAATTATAAATGTACATACTGTTTCATATGGATTATTATATTCTCTTGACATTTTGGAAATTATGTACTTGTTTCTATAACATAAGAGAATTTTTTATTTGGTAGTCAAGTAACGAGTTATAAAAAGGGAATAGCCTTCAGTCCACAAACATGTGTGAGTCAAATGTTTTTTATTTTTAATGGATGACTGGTTTAAACTCCAGATTTTTATCATTAATGATTACTTGCCTATGTTAAGTTTCTGTTCTTGTTATGTTAACTTGAAATATTCTGCATATGCCATGCAGCTTCTTTATATCATATATTAATGCAATATACTATAGTATATTAATACATTTCAAGAGGGAATGACTCCCATATTTTAATGTTACAGCCCATTGTTTGTGTGGGCCTATTTATTAAGGTGTTGTGGGGATTGTAGATATGACTGTATATATGTTATGTGACTGATATTCATTCACTTCATCATTCAGAACATGACGGTAGACATAACACATAAGGCAGTAGTGGTAGCCAAGTTATGATGATTTGATTAAAGGCAGGATAGAAACCAAGGAATTATAAGAAAATGGCCAGAGGAACTGTGGTTAGGTTATCTTGATGCAGAATCAATATAGAAACAAAGTTGTTGATTATTAAGCTTAAAAGTCTTTTTAGAGTGTGAATTGCAGATTATGAACTTAAGATTCAGAGTGCAGTCAATTTATATAGAAATGAACACATTATTTTAGGCATGATTTCTTGGAAGTCATATTTATTAAGTGGAGGGATAGTGTGGCTAGCAATGTGTGAGATAGTATGATGAGATGTGATGAGGGTTGAGCTGAGAGGGGATGGAAGTGGTTATTGGTTGTTCAGATATAACCACCATCCTAACCTCCCAATTTGAAGGATAAGGCAACAGGGTGTAGATGTAGGCAGCTCTGCCATCAATGAGGGGATAGTGTATGTCATAAGGCATTGGGATGGTGATTGTGTTGTTGGAGTGAGGAGAATTCTTACCATAGAATTGATTCACTACAACTATTGATGTACAGGAGGAACTTTACCAAAGGAGTGATTAACAAAATATTGATATTCGGGCGGAGATTCTTTGCCATAGGCATGAGTCATCAAATATTGATATGCAATATGTGTTATGGCCACTGTGTTGTCATCACGCTGGCTCGCTTATCATTTATACTGAGGCACAACTTGTAGAATTTGACAAATGCGCTCTGAGGAAATAATAGGAGTTTTAAATCATAAAACCTTCTCTATATAAAGAATCTAAAATTGCTTCCTTTTGGAAGGTTTTGGGGCACTGGGTTAGTAAAAGGGTAGTACTCATGGCTCACATTCATGAAGTTGCTTGTATGACACTGGTACATTTAAAACCTTATGGGAAGAGGTAATGCCCTCCTGTAACTCAGTAGTGCTACTTGGCCTTTATGGCCCAGCTCAATCGAATTTGTTTCCATTTACTAGGAGGTTTGTTTCTTTCCAAAGTTCTGAAGATTAATAGTATTAAAGTTTTATGTACTGTGTTATGAGATGGAGCTGCCACTCCATGCTGTAGTTGACAATACAACATAACAGGCAAACTGAATTAAATAGACTGGAGAACACAATCTTGTTGACATTCAAGATGCAGTAAACTAAAGCAGGTAGATAAAAAAGAGTACATGTACATGTAATATCGATTAGCTAGACATAAAACAATGGAAGCAACTAACAGATATATACCAGCTGACCAGGACATTACATTTACGTAAACAATGAACAGACAAGACCATGTGAAAAAGACTAAAAGGAAGTATCACACAAATAGATAAAGGCATAGATATTTGGTAATTGGTGGTAACCTTTGCTGATAATTGTTGTGTCTGCGACCACAGATGGTAATGGAATAATGATGCTGTAGTACTATATTGGATATATATATTCATACAGTACACAGTATTCATATTATAGATTTTAGGTTTGAAGCAAGACACTTCAGCTATGCAAGATGATGTGCTACCCTTCAGTATCGTAATGAAAGCAATCTGTTACTGTTATTGTGATTTGTAAGTCTGTGTGACAGGTCTTATGATCTCCGCTGTGTGTGGTCCCCAACAGATAGTGGTGATGGCAGTGGTCTTTAGTCGCCCAAATTTGCCTTTTATATTTTGTAATCCAATGTCATAAAGAATTAGTATGAAAGTTGTTTATAAAGTTGTGATAGATTCCCAATGGTAAGCTTGAAATACAGTTTTCATTGGCCATGAGATATGCTTTTTAATGGTCCATTCAGAGTTCTCTACTCCTAGCTCATTTTATTAACTATAAAAAGTGCATGATAAATGATAAATATTTCTTTGTCTAGTACCAAATGACATCACTTGCCATAGGAAAGCCCTCCATAATCCACATGTTGATATCAGTTTCAATTAATTCTTTATCTTGGGCTAAAATTTGTATTGATATAATGTTTTGAAGTAACCCCTCAACTGCAGTGATCTAGTAGTTTTGTGTTGTGCCCAATATTTTGCTAGTTTGATCTTTTTTAGTTGGAAAATAAGTAGAAGAATCCATAATCTATATGCATTCATGTTTCATTTCATAAAGGTCAGTCTCCTGATTCCCAGTGCAGTAAACCTGAAGATGTTAAGTGCCCTTATGAATGTCTAGTACTGTAAACAGAAAAAAAGAGGGGGGGGGGGGGGCTTTCTTTGCTAACTCAACCAGCCACCTTCCATGTTAATGTAAATTAACCATTTCATAGCCATGAATATTATTATTTGCAGGCATTGATCACTTTAGTTTTGCACTTACAGTTAAGCTCTTTCTTTTACAAAGTGTTGATATTGGTGATTTTTTTGTCATGTACTACCAATACTTATTGTAGGAAGACGAATTTACAAATCTGCTGCAAGCAATCACCCTCTAGCAGGTCCTTTAGCTATTTGACTGTCCAGGGGGATGAGATTCAGATATTTTAGCTTTCCCTCATTCCCCAGTGGCATGTCAATAGAAGGTCTGCTGGCTGCAAGGAGGCCACTCACTTATCAAACGTACACAAACATTGGCTCCTTAATTTTAAATGATGTTTAACTCTGTCTCTGGGGGTGTTGTAGTTGCCTACAAATGCTTTCCTATAGGTTCATTGCAGTTAAGGGGTTAATAATTGATTCAGTGTAAAGTGTTGAAGGACTAGAGAAAATCCTCATACTGTAGTTCAGAGGTTAAATAATGACTGAATACTTCCCATTTGTAGTCAATACATGCACTGTACTGATAAAATTCAATGGTTAGGGCTTCAACACTCAAGATAATAAGACACGGGATGTGAAGGTTCAAATATTCTGGCCAAGCACAAAAAATAATTACAGTAACTACAGGTTGTGAGTTTACTTTTCATAATTTGAATTCATAAAGTAACTCAACCATTGATGATGAATTGTTTCCATGATAGTAAATAATTTACTTACAGTGCACATTACCTGTTGTATGCAGGATTGTGGGGAATGTGCAAAAAAATGTCGACTTGTACTTGGACTTCAGAAATGTTACAAAAATGACTCCATCTCACCTAGAATTTGTTAACTCCACCCCTCTGCATTTTAATTGTGACTTCACATCCTAGGCAGGGTAATGGAGTCTGAAAAAAATTCCTAAGTTATATTTTGACTTTGACTCCAAAAATTTTACATGTCCACTCTGACTGTGGAATAGAAAGGAATGTCACTTTTCACTGTGAGACTTTGAATGGACCATAGATTCTGAGGGAGGAATGAATGATGTGCAATAGCCTCTCAACTAGATTTGTTTTGTGCGTGTTTTATTGCATTTTCATGGAATGAATGTATTATCATTGCTTTTTGTGTTATTTTCCAGTACCTTATTTTGATAAACTATGCCAGTAGCAGCTACCATGTTGCATGGAGGACAGAATGAAAAATCATTTAAGATTAACTACTGATTTTTGTAGTGCCAAATAATCCCTCAGGGCTTGGTGCTAGTTCTCACTGTAACAATAATTAACCAGGTGGAGTAATGTAGAGTGGAATCATTAGCATATGAGTGGATAAGGGAAGATGTATAAAATACAGCTAAGATTACTGATGAAACGAATAAAAGTAGGTGATAAAACAGAGCCCCAAGGAACAATCTTGATATCTTTAGAGGTAGAACAGTTACCATCTATACAGCAGCCAAAAATAAAATCAGCAATCTAGGTGCACAGGGAAAAATAGAAAGCCAATGAAGAAAATCTGGAAATAAAAGCTTTGTGCCAGACCCTATTATAAAGTGCTATCAATCTAGCTTGAAAGGAGTGCTGTGTTTCCTTGGCAGACGGCAAGTTCCATTGTTCCCATAATTATACAAATATAGCAGTGGATACATGAGATTTTCACACCAAGTACAGTAGTTTCTTTGTTTAAGTTTGGAACGAGATTTGACACTGTCTGTGTTTATGATTCAAGAACATGTGGTGCCTGATGCAATAGGGTAAAAGAGGTGTTGACAGGGAGGGTGAGGAGAGAACGAACACTTTTAATTTTCATTTAGAACTCCTGAAGCACAAATCTGTCACTGCTGGTGTGTAATGAGCCCAGTATTGTTATTACTACAATAACTGTTTTGAATATCTGATTATTGATGGAGTATGTATGAGACAATAAGTGAGACAGCGCCCAACAAACTAAGTTATGGGTTCTTGTAAATGTTAAATAGGAGTGTTGATCCAGCCTAGGCTTCTGAATCTTTATATCACATAAAGATGTTTGTGCCTTTACTTTTGAGGTACCGTACTCTACTGTGCTTAATAAACTATATTTATGACATTGATATGATTTCTTCGCTGGTACTTTGTTCTTTAAACACATTAGCTGCTGTCCTAAAGGAAACTCACAAAAAAATGCTCCTAAATTCAGAAACATCATCTGTGTTGTACAAGGGATACTTTCCGGCATCCTGGCATTACCTTACCTGACATCATACACTGTGACATAACCTACAATAGTGTTCTCCCTGGACCTGGTCAGACTGTGGTGACTGATATGAGTATTGGACAGACTATTTAGATTTCACATGGCTGTCATACTATGAGAGTTAATGAACCTTGGACCTGGATGTGCATTATCTGTAAACTTGAGGTGCTAGAATGGATGGTAATTAATGGTACAGTTACTATCCATAGTCTCTCACCCACCTAAGACTGGTGAAGTGGGGCATATGCAAGGAAGAACTTTAATTTCTGTTTTATATATGATTAGGTACTGTGTTGTTTATGCACTGATGTAACTGGAGGTCCAGTTGTGTTCAGTATGCATTTACATAGCCATTTTGCCAGAGTAAAAGAGTTTGGCATTAACCAGTGAAAAGTCATTGGATGGGTTTAACCATTGCATAAAAAGAAGAACTATTTTATTGTTGTTTCCACGACATCTCACTTCAGTAACCAGAGATTTTGGATTGTGACTGTACAGTTGTGCACACTTCCAAATACCAATTTGTATGATGAGCCCTCTACAAGAATTTTGAAGGAAGTTAATACCAACTCATAATCACACAATCTGTGGAATTATTATGGTCATGCTCTCCATGATGTTTGGCAATGTTAATGAAGCATATAAAGGTAGCTTGAAGTGTGGACAACTGAACTTAAACTTAATAGTATGTTACAGGATATAGTACTTGTATAATGTTATTCTGTACACTGTACTATAATTATGGTATGAAAGTTCTGTGTATTGTGCATGTTTTTAGTGATAAATAACAATTACCATATTATAAAACTTAGAAATGAACTGTAACTTTTTGCAATAAATATGATTACTGTATTTGCAGCAAGAATCTACTTACTTTACCTTAATTGATCCCAACCTTCAATACCGTACCAAATATAAAAGCTTTTCATACATTCATTCCTAAACAGAACATAACCCAAAACTCTAATAAAAACTATCCCGTAGAAAAAATGAACTACTTGACGGTAATCAGCTGACGTCCGGTACACGCCTACTACTACAACAACCCTCTACTGTTTGTTTACCTTGTGCCAATTATAATATATTTCCTTATACTGTGGCTGTGGTTGCCTTATATTACCCATCAAGGCATCACCGTGTTCAGTAAATAGTCAATATGGAGATGGAGACAGATCAGAAGGGTATAATGGAGAAGAAAATGCCACACAAGAGGCTATATAAAAATGGACGTGGTCGTACTCCCCCATGGAAGGAGGTGTATCGTAAGGTATTATTTATATTATATTATATGGTCTGGTCTTCAGTGAACCTCGTATTCATAATGGTGGTTGTGTTTTATTGGTTATAATGTGAGAGTTTAACATTATATGATTTGGTCTTCAGTGAACCTCGTTTGCTTACTGGTTGTATTTTTTTGGTTATAATGTGAGAGGTGCAGACAGGTTTGAATTTATGGAAAATGAAGGTAAATATTGAATGAATTACCGTTATTGGGTACGGTTTTTCTACCTTCATTACCTACTTATTTAGACCATTCTAAGACTATTTTCTTCTATGGCATTTTCTCCGCAAATGCCCCATTTACAAGATAGGGCATATTCAAATGGGGGGGGTAAAGGTACAGAAGTGGACCTTACTGTATAATAGATATTTTACTGTCATTACCCACTATTTTGGACCATTCTAAGACACTTTGGTAAATATTGAATGAATTACCGTTATTGCGTACGGTTTTTCTACCTTCATTACCCACTTATTTAGACCATTCTAAGACTATTTTCTTCTATGGCATTTCCTCTGCAAATGCCCCATTTCCAAAATGGGGCATTTTGAAATTAGCCTGACCTTACCTGACCTGACCTAACCTAACCTAACCTAGACCGCATCAGACTACCGGGACCTAACCTGGGCAAACTACCGGGAAATAATCGTGATAAAGTACAATAAATGACAGGGGTAAAATACTGGGACCCACCCGGATCTGGCAACTGCTGCAAAATGGTAATTCTTTCAATAAATACCAAGAATTTTCTTCTATGGTTTTTCTTCCTCAAATGCCGCGTTTTCGAGATATGCCCCATTCCCAATACCCATAGAAACATGGGGGGCCCGATGGGAATCGGGGGTTGACGGGTGGGGGAAACTCGCATTTTACTATTGTTCTGCCTTTATAATACACTTCCTACCTTAATTAACGTCTTATATAGTGATATTGTAATATTATAGTAACAATATGGTATCAAGTGAGTTCCCCTAACGTGTCGAGCTCCAAGCGACCCGAAGGGTCGCTTTCCACTCCTTTTTTGCGTGCTGGAGCTCCGGCCTACGGCCTTCGCCCCTGAATTGCCCATAAAATAATCTTGTATATGTCCGGACCAAGGGAATGGCAAATCCGTCGTTGGCGTGGGATACAGTTTTTGTATACGTATTTCATGTTTCCCCCACCCGTCAACCCCCGATTCCCATCGGGCCCCCCATGTTTCTATGGGTATTGGGAATGGGGCATATCTCGGAAACGGGGCATTTGAGGAAGAAAAACCATAGAAGAAAAGTGTATTAGAATGGTCCAAAATAGTGGGTAATGACAGTCAAAATATCTATTATACAGTAAGGTCCACTTCTGTACTAAAACCAAATGGGGAAATGCCATAGAAGAAAATAGTCTTAGAATGGTCTAAATAAGTGGGTAATGAAGGTAGAAAAACCGTTCGCAATAACGGTAATTCTTTCAATATTTACTAAAATAAGTCTGCACCTTCAAGAGGAAAGGGAAGAGGCAATAATTGTGTGATCAAAAATTAAATAATTTATCCTGGAAGCACTTACATCGTGCCCATCCCTTACTGATTATTGGTAGTGGTATTAGTCAAGCGTTTGTCCATGATCACTCCCATTAATTCTTTTCAGTCAAATATATTTCTTAATACATGTACCGGTACGTCGTTTCCTTATTGGTTATTTCCGTCGCAAATGCATTAATTAATACCCTTAATTAATTTATTAAATTTTCCGCTGGTATTCGATCTGGCCACATGCGGCACACCTAGCAAGAACCGGTACCAGAACCGATTCAAGCGATTCTTGATGACGTATCTTAGAATCGGTTCTCACCTCCGAACTAGTTCCAAGGAAACGGTTCCACCAATAGTAGTTGTTGTGTGCCTGTGTGCCTTATATTTAATGTACTTGCTGTTCACCCCAGTTGGCAAATTAAGGCTTTAAAACAGCATTAGACAGCAATTATATAACATTGTCAGTTAATATTAGATACCAGTTCTGGAACCGGTTCCAGCAGTTCCTTTCGTAGGCCGCCAAGTGTTTACATCCAGGCCCTGTAGATTGCTAAAGTTAGGTCCCGTGAGTTTGCCGTGGTCCTGATTAGGTTAGGTTAGGTCAGGTGAGGTCTACCTAATTCTATTTAATGTGTTGTAGTATTTTTCAGACGAATCTAGTTCAAATATGGCAAAAATTAGGTGTTTTCGGAGATTGGGTTGGGGAAGGGGGATGTGATATCTCCCAAAACATTAATTTGCAACAGATGTGAACAATAAATTAGTTAAAAACACACTATAAAACATTGCATTCTGAAAACCTCAAGTCGAAAACAAATTATGGACAAAGGCTTGACTATTACCCTGGTAGTTAATCTAATGCTGTATGTAAACCTTGTTGGGAGAAACATGGGGGGCCCGATGGGAATCGGGGGTTGACGGGTGGGGGAAACACGCATTTTACTATTGTTCTGCCTTTATAATACACTTCCTACCTTAATTAACGTCGTATATAGTGATATTGTAGTATTATAGTAACAATATGGTATCAAGTGAGTTCCTGGGATAATATGGAAGAGATGACAATAATTATCTATTCTATTGCCGTTTTCTATTACGATGTTTTTACCTTCTTTACCCACTAATTTATACCATTCTAAGACACTTTTCTTCTATGGTATTTTCTTTGGAAATGTCTGATTTCCAAATTTTGAAATTAGCCTAACCTAACCTAACCTAACCTAGACTGCAACAGACTACTGGGACCTAACCTGGGCAAACTACCGGGAACTAACCGTGGTAAAGTACCAGGACCTAACCGGGGCAAAATACTGGGACCTAGCCTGATCTGGCAACACTGCTACAAAACCTTCATTTCCCCTGCTCTCCCCCCAAAAGCGATCATCTCATCCTTCAATAACCTAAGTGGGGTATATGACTAACAAGACCTAGGTTGGTAGGAAGGATTTCTATCATATTTTTCAATTTTGGTTCACTGTTTGTATCATAACATAATAATTTCTGTCGACAGCGTTGTATGGAACGACTAAGGTCGAGTCGGACACGTCTGGTTGAGCACTTCCGGTCAGCAGGAGATGCCATCAATAACAATAACACCCAACATTTCCCAGCAACCAGGCTAGTACAAGACGTGATGGAAGTAGAATGGGCCGTCCTCAACCAGACCCCCTTTCCTTCCCTCAGGTAATCACTCATTAACATCAACAAGAGTGCATGTATACATAGGTTCCTGTTCGTTACTGTATACTGTACAGTTGTTGTTGTTGAAGTTCCCAAGCTGTCTGGCCGAGCAGCCCCAAGCTCCTGAGGAAGGCCATGGCCTGAACCGGGCTTTCCCACAATTCCCTCAGAGAGTGTATGTTGTGTTGTTGGCGAGTGTGGTTGTGTGCGTTGCAGTCTTCAATAATGTGTTTAATAGAATGGGGTACTGTACAGTAATCGTTGTTGTTGTTGTGAAGTTCTTCAAGCTGTCTGGCCGAGCAGCCCCGAGCTCCTGAGGAAGGTCATGGCCTGAACCGGGCTTTCCCACAGTGCCCTCAGACAGTGTATGTTGTGTTGTTGGCGAGTGTGGTTGTGTACATTGCAGTCTTCCATAATGCAACTCCTGTACAGTAATCGTGAACCCTTTTGATTTCTTGAGCTTATTGTCAGTCACTTACATTGCTGAGAGATTGTTTGTACATACTGTAATTATTTTACTGTACTTTTGCAGCGTGGCAGTCAGTGATGATGAAATAGTGAGGATGGCTATGGAGGAGCTACAACAGGAGCTTATTGCAGAAGGTAAATGCACCTCTGACATTCCACACCTAGGAAATACATATACAGTAGTTTAAATAATTTTTCTCATGCTATTTATCAAAGAATTAAAAATTATCAGGACATTTTTCCATGCTTGTTTTGCAATTCTTAGTCATATCTTCTTTATTTCTTTTGTATACTGTACAGTACTATATATTTTCTGTCACTAAAACTCAGATTACAAGTAGTATACAACATTACAGAGAATGGAAGATCCTTCCTTATCTGGGGGGAAGGTACATTTACCAAACCACTCACTTTCGCTGTGGTTGTTGTTGTTGATGTTCTGCCGGGGCAGAATGGCCTCCTGCCCCACAGACCCCCGGTACGCTCTGGTTGCAGTGAAAAAACAAATTAAAATAAAGGAAGGGCTGGCCCTATATGCCTGGGCTACCAAAGCACATCCCAGGGAAATGGGACCAGAGCTTACTGGACCAAGGAGTCTGGGGGCCTCTGACCGCCAGGGAGATTGGGGGGAATGTCTTTGATCCCACAGCCAGTGCTCTGGTAGGGAGGAGGAGTGTCACCTTTGCAATGGAGTAATTTAGTGGCCTCTATAGGTAAAAATATTTGCCCTTTGTAGCTTTTGCTATGATCAATCCCATAATGGGGCATTCCATAGAAGGATGTTTGGGAGGGGAATGATAGTTATTGGATGATACATACAGTATAGCATAATGCCTTAATAATGTGTATCGTACAGAGGAGAAGCTGTTGTTAGAGGTGTTGAGCTACGACGCTGCTGCACTGGCCAGTAAAGTGTCCATGGAACAGACTGAGGAGGTTATTTGCCCTGTATGTAAGGTATGTTTATAGAAAATTTTGTTCCATACCAGTATATGTTTAATGATATCTTTTAGTCTTCTGATATCCAACTGCAATAATTGTATTCATAAAAAAATGCTAATGTAATAGCTTAATTTGAATTAAATACTCATGTTAATTATAAACTTGCTGATTGGAGAGTACAGTATTTGGTGGATATGATGTGCAGGGTGAGGTTTGTTTTGAGCAAACACCTTCTTTGAGCACAAGTTAATCTACAGTGAGGTATCCTATTTAACATATTTTAGGATTTCCAGGTGCAAGGTTTGCATGAATTTGCCAAAAATGATTCTGTGCAAGTCATGGGGCAAGCAGCGGGAAAAGATACAAAGGTTGTGAAGTGTGACTGTGGATTAGCGCTGCAGGGAGCAAACCTTACACTGAACACTGTAAGTATTCTTCTTATTGTATATAAAACTAGACTGAGGTAGCATGAAATATCCTATGTGATATACAGTATATATACCCTAAAATGAATATCTGGAGGTGGTCATATTGTAAGTATTGTACAGTATATAAGTGCAGTCACATGATAAACTTGCAGAAAAGGGAACTGCCCTTACTATATAAATTGGTACTGTATTAAATAACTACAATGTCCCATATTACTGCATTAAGAGATGTATGGGCCATAAGCTGAACTACCTTAGCTAGATCAACATTAGGTTTAACGGGAATATTGCAAAGAGTAATTTCTTTACAGGTACGGTCAAGTTTAGAGAACACCTTGTCACACCATGCTCAGATGTGTGGTGGACAGATGGCTTTCACCAGCACTACCGATACCCAGGGAGCCAATGTTCTTATCACTTGTGGTATTTGTGACTGGATGTCATTCCTCATATAAAACCACTTCTGTGTTCCACTTATAAATCCACTTTGTATTCATCATACAATTTGTAGTGTGTGCTGACACACCAATTGAGGGTATTTTGGACACAAGTGACTAAGTTATTGCACAGTTATGGTCGTGATAGTTCTTACCTACTTCTTGGATGTCAAACAGTGTGCATGAATATCTGAAATGTGTTGTTTCACTCAGATTCGGAACATATTCAAAAAGTGTTAATAAGAACTACAGATTATGACTGTACCATCATTGCCTACCATAACATTCCACAGTTCTTTCTTGCCTGGTATTAAACCTTTCTCTCAGTTGCATGATTTAAGAATGCTTCTCCAGAAGTGTTAGGTGTTCATAAAAAAATATATGAAGTTTTACTCTATAATTTTGCTTTATGTGCTATGAGAAAGGTAGTTCTGTGTCTGTTTTATAAATGATTTTTCATTACAAAGTCAGTATTCAAATACAGTAGTTTACATATACAGTAGATAGTATGAAAGGGGGCAGAAACTAATGTCTCTTGTTTTTATGCATCCCTGTGTCACTGTCAAGGAAGGGCAGGTGGCAGGCTGCTCTTGTGGTTTTGCTCATTTCTGGGTTACAGTACATTTTGATCATAATTGGAAACTGCAGATCAAACCCATGTTAATTTTGATCCAAGTTGATTACCACTGTACTGTACTGTGAAGAGAAAGGAGTAAATTTGACCAGAATAATACTATGGAGTGTTAGACTGACTAGAGTTTATTCTCTTGTGTTTGGACTTCCGTGACCATTTAGTCTTGTTTGATATCTTGACTTTTGGTGAATTGTGTCAATGAGTTCCTCAGATAATGTGTAAGATATATTATAGTTCCATCTTTTACAATATTATGCTAAATTACCCCTTAGGGCACTTTCATAGCATACATTACTTATTCAACCTGCTTAGAGAATTTCTCAAAACATAATACTGTACTGTCTTAAACTTCTGCTTAATTTTCAGGCTCATGGATGTTATTCTTGGATATACTTATAACTATTCTCTACATCTTCATGCATTTTATATTGTGTATTGAATAAATAGTTAAGCAATAAGCTTGCTGAATATGCTAGGAAAGATGTATGGGAGGGTTCTTACTGAAAGCTTGATCAAAGTAACAGAATGGAAGAAATTTGAGGGGATGTGCTTATCTAATGCTTATCTTATGCTGGAGGGGATTAAGGCATTTTATGGAGAACCAAGTGCATGTGTGTGGGAATATGGTGATCTCGGTGAGCTCTGGTATGAAGATAGGGCTGAGGCAGGGGTGTGTGTTGTCACTGTGGTGTTCAGTGCATAAGTGGATAGTTGTATGGGGGAAATGAAGCATAATATCTTGAAGTTGTTGGGACACATGGAAAAAATGTAAGATGAGTTTAATAAGAAGCTTTATGAAAGTGAGATTGAGAGACCTGGTGTGAGAGGGAAATCACTAATCAAATTGGTGAATCAGATGGCAGCACGTAAAGGAAGAGCAATGTGAGTGAAATGAGTGTTTGAATGAGCGAGAGGGAGTGTTTATACAGGAACAACTGGATACTCTGGTTTGATCACCCCCCTCAGGAGGGAGTTCCTGGAGGGAATGAGACATAGCTATAGATAGTAATTTACATGTAAGCAGTGTTCCATTATGATTATGCAGTTAATCTGTGATGGTGCTTTTCAGAATTCTTGCATTAATTTTACAAAGCTTAAAGAAATTTATTACTGGATATTGTCTAGGTGTGATTTTAAAGCGAGCCATCAGAGATGATCTGCTAATGATGTACATGGAGTACAAAATTAATTCAAATCTGTGCCATACTGCATGACAAGTGGGGAATGGTTTTATGTAGCAAAACCTTCCTTCACTTTTTTTTTATCATCGATACAGTATATGTAGCTAAGTGATATGATAGTAACTATATGGTATCAAGCACAAACATTTTTGTCAGTTTGGAAGATAAAAAAAAATGGGGTGCTTCAAAAACTTAGAAATAAAGTACCTTCCCTAACTTGTGAGAGTTCCCTGTATGTATGTAATTGGAAAAGGAAATCATATCTTACTTGCCGCATATAACATATCACCGACTCATTCAAGGGGACCAAATTTTGTGCCCTACACAGATGTTTGTATTATTTTAGTTTGGAGTGTTCATAGCCTATTAGTTTTTAATGTTTTGAGAGACATCTGATTGTGTAATTGAAATGTTGATTGGAATGAATTTTGATGGAAAGCATTGTATGTTATTTTAGAAACTAAGCTGATGTGATATATAAGTGAACATATTGTGTACATACTGTACCTTTTTCTATGATGGTGGTAATGTTCTTAAATATCTGTTAGCCATACAAGTGTGCTGTTGTAATGATATGAGGTATTTAATCCATGTTCAACCTTATAACCTGGTCCTTTTGAAGAATAGTCCTAATGTAGTTCCTGCATGTCCTAGAAGTCAACTAAAAAGAGATTGCTTCGGGAAGGGCATCAAACTGTTAGATTTTTTGCCACAATTAAAATGACGAGTTCCAACACAATGGTCTCCAGGCCCTGGTACCTTTTGAATAGGGAGAGTGGAAGCAACCCATCGACTCTCTAACCAAATACCTGATCATACTTATACTATTGCATTACTTAAATAAAATATCCATTTTCAAATTATTCCTAACAAGAAATTATTCAGTTTCCTTCATTATTTCATCAGTATCTCTGGACATATAACACCGCCAACGAAAAGAAAATACTGTTTGAATCCTATGCCTAATTCTGAGGCTGATGCTGCTTAATTATTGACACCTGAATTATTTGGTATGTACTGTACTGTTCAGTAGTTTTTTTAGATGATGTCCTCTTACTGTTAAGTGCCATACAGCATAAGTTGCTTGGCAATAGAATAATGATAATTATTTACTACCCTAGCTGTGATTAGTACAGTAGTTTAATTTTATTATCTTTGTTGTTACCTCTTGCTTATAGTTGGTGAAAGATTGAGCTTTTGATTAGGTCTATTGAATTATTTTCCCTCAGACTGAAATCCCCCCCCCCCCTCCCCCAGTTTGTTTCAACAAACTCAAGCTGTCTGGCCAAGCAGCCCCGAGCTCCTGAGGAAGGTCATGGCCTGAACCGGGCTTTCCCACAGTGCCATCAGAGAGTGTATGTTGTGTTGTTTGCGAGTGTGGTTGTGTGCGTTGCAGTCTTCAATAATGTGTTTAATAGAATGGAGTGCTGTGTTGCATCCCGGACAGGCATCCGCAATGGCTCCATCCAGCCTCTTCTGATATGTCAGAAGGGCCGGGTGGTGGCCACACCGCAGCCTGGCCAGGTGGACTCTATCCTCACGGGGAAGGGAGGATTTGGATGGGTGGATGTCAGGAGGTCGTGCATGCAGCTGGGTGTTGTTTTTGAGTGTTTGGATGGATTGGTGAGTGATTTGAGTATGGATGTGTTTCTGGAGATTGGTTTGGGGTGGACAGGGTGTAAGAGATGATAGTATTTGTGTATGGTATCGTGTACTGGGTGTTGTTTTGATGTTCCTTGGCATGTGTGGGTGTTGTGCCATGTAGTGTAGTGGATGGTGTGGGTTTGTGGAGGCTGCAGCAAGTGTTTGTGTGCCTCTCATGTCAAGATGATCCTTGATTTTGAGGACTTTGGTTTCATAGTGTAGGTGGTCTGTAGGTGTGGTAGCTGTGCAGCCTGTGATCGTCTTTAGGGCTCTGTTCTGTATGGTTTGAAGGGTGTTGTGATGAGTCTCAGTGAGGTTTGAAGCCCAGGCAGGGCTTGCATAATCCATCACTGATCGAATATATTGTTTGTATACTGTGGTTGTGGTTTCTTTGTTGTGTCCGAATGTTGTGCTGGCAAGTGATCTGAGGGCTTTAAGTCTTTGCATGCATTTGTTTTTGATGGCCGTAATATGTTGTTTGAATGTCATGGATGTATTGTATGTTATGCCAAGTATTTTGGGTGTGTGTGTGTGTGTGGTATAGGTGTGTTGTTTATGGTGAGGTGTGGTGTGTAGCGGTGTTCTGCGTTCCAGTTGGTGAGAAGGGTGACAGTTGACTTGGTGGGTGCTATTTTAAGTCTGTTTGTGGTGAACCAGGCATTAAGTGTGTTGAGGTAGGGTTGGAAGATGAGAGTGGCTGTGTCTGCGTTTCTGTGTGTATAATGTGAGTGTTATGTCGTCTGCGTAGGAGGCTATCTGTATTTGTGGTGCCTGGGGTGTTGGTATGTCGTGCATGTATAGGTTGAAAAGGGTGGGTGAGAGTACAGAACCTTGGGGGACACCATTGGTGAAACTTTTAATGTTAGATGACTGACCAGCAAATGTAACATGGGCTACTCTTCCTCCCAAGAAGTTGGCCAGCCATCTTTTGGTGTTATTATGCATGTTTGTGTTGTATATTCTGTTTGTGAGGTTGTGGCGGGGGATGGCATCAAATGCTTTACTAATGTCCAATGTAACTAAGAGTGTTCTGTGTGGGGGTCTATCTGAATTGATGCCATCAAAAATTCTTTGTATGAGGTCTGTAAGAAGGGTGTTTGTTGAGTGTAGCGGTCTGAAGCCATGTTGTGAAGATGCAAGGGGGATGTGTGGTGTGATTGGTTTAATGATGAGGCACTCAGTGATTTTGGAGGAGGTACAAAGGAGGGTGATGGGACGGTGTGATGAGGGTAGTGTGGGATCTTTGTTTGGTTTGGGGATGGTGATGATGTTTCCGTGTTTCCAGCTGTAGTTTGCTATGTTAGTGAGTGCTTGTATGCCTTGTGGTCCAAGGTGTTTAATGTGTATGTTACTGATGTTGTCAGGGCCACAGGCAGGTGAGTGTTTTAAGTTGTGAATGATGTGATTCGTCTGATGATTTGTGAATGGTGTATAGTCTGGGTCAGTGGGGAAACGTCTCTTGCGTCTAATGATTTGTCTGTCTTCAGGGTGAGGGTGAAGGTGGCTGACGTGAGAAAAATGTTGGATGAGTGTGTTAGCTTGTTGTTTGTTAGAGGGTATAGTGTCTGTTGTTGTGATGGCTGCATGTGATTGTGTAGTGTTGCTGTTGGACAGTGTGGTGCTGTTTAGTGTTTTGTAGAGTTCGCTGGTGTTGGTTGTGTGGTTGAGCGTGCTGACAAAACTTTGCCAGTTAAGTGTTTTTTGTTCTTTAATTTTGTTGTTTATTTGTGTATTTAGTGCTTGTATTTGGTTTATTGTGTGTTGTGTAAGAGGAGTTGGGGATGTGTGTTTAAGTGTGTCACGTTGTCTGATGAGGTCTTGAATTTCTGTTGTAAAGTTGGGGTTGTGTTTTCTTCTGTTACCTCTAGGGATGTGCTGTTTGTCTGCGTTTTGTATAATTGTATTGAATTTTTGAACAGCTGTGTTGATGTTTGTGATGGGTGTACTGTTCAGTGTTTCGAAGTGTTGATCTGTTTCAATAGTGAAGGCTTCCCAGTTAGCACTTTTGTAATTTGTGTATGTGTGTCTGTGGCCAACTGGGGTGATTCTTGTTTTAGTGGTGATTATGATTGGAAGGTGGTCAGAGCCGAGGGTTCTGACCACCCTCCATGATGTTCTGGGGGCGAGGTTGGGAGAGCAAAAGGATATGTCAGGAGAGGATGGTTGGAAGAGGGCTTGGTGAGGGATATCAGTGTGTTGATGTGGATTGTTTAATGAAATGAGGCAGTCAGTTTGTCCAAGGATTTCAAGCCCTCTGTCTGTGTCTGGATTGTTGACATACCAGACCGACGTCTTGGCATTGAAATCACCACCCAGGATGAGGTCAGGTTGGTTGGTGATCAGATGGAGCTGGGGGGAGAAGTTTTGGGGAACTGTTGGGCTGGTTTGATATTGGATGATTTCCCAGTGCGGACTTTGATACTTTGAATTTCTGTGGTGGTGTCGTAGTGAGGGAGGAGGGATTTGAGTTCCGCACTGGTTTCTATATAATTAAGGGATTTTTGGACTAGGGTGATGAGTCCACCGCCATTGCCGTTGGCCCGGTCCTGTCTGATGGTGGTGAAATTGGTGAATGTAGGTGTTTTGTTTGTGTTGCGTAATTTTGTTTCTTGTAAGATGGCAATGTGTATATTATGTTGTATGATGAAGTGTGTGAGTTCTTGTTTTTTGGTGTTTAGGCCATCTATGTTTAGTTGAAGTATGTTAATGTTGTGTGTGCGGTGTGTGTTAGGTGCTGCTGCACGGGGGAGAGGAGAGTGTGGGGGGGAAGGAGGTGGAGGTGGAGGTGTTGTTGGTGTTGGAAGTAAGGGTGATGGAGGTGGGAATGTTGGTAAGGGTGATGGAGGTGGGAGGGATGGAGAGGGTGGTGGAGGTGGGAGTGATGGAGAGGGTGGTGGAGGTGGGAGTGATGGAAGAGGTGAGGGACATGTGGAACAGGTCCATGTGTTTGTGTAGTGTTTCATGGATGCTAATGTTGTACATGATAAGTGGGTCCAGTTCTTACAAGAGTTGCATTGAACTGAACCCTTTGTCTGTCTACTTGATGTGATGGGTTTAGAGCATGTCGGACATGTGTATTTGTTTGTGGGTCCAGGATTGCTTTCAATGTCTCCGGCTAGAAGGAGAAGCCGAGAAATGACAGCCGGAGAATCATTCCTCGGTGATGAAAAAATGTGTAGTTGTGTGAGTGTGTGGTATTGCCCGGGTGACCGAAGCCGTTCCCAGTGACTTGCGCCCCCTGGTGGGGGGCGGGGGGATGTTGTGACGGTTTGGCCCCAGTAGCTTCCTTCCTTGGGGGGTGGTCCCACGGCGTAGACGCCGCCACTCCAGGACTCCAAATGTCCTGTTTGGCCAACAAGTACCAGGCCAAATGTCCTGTTTGGCCTGGTACTTACTTGTTTTGTTTGCATTACAGAGTGTTATTGAGAGTACTACAGTAGATTTGGTTATGTTAAGACCACCCCACAACCGGGTATCACCAGAACTTTATTTAGTGGCTGGTCTTTTGGGTACTTAGGAAAGCCTGATCATGTCAGGCTGCCTGGTATGTCCCCGCGTGCTGTCCCTCGTGGTAGCCTAGCTACAAAGTATAATACGAGCAGGTTTCCCCCCCCCCCCAAGTTCTTATTTATCTTTAGTACGTGCCCCAGCACTCTGGGGAACGTTGCCACTAAAGACAATGGTTAGGTAACATAAATGGATATTGATGGTAGATAAATGATGTCGTGTAATTAATAACTTAAAAAAAGCGTTATCTCATCCGGATGCGAGCAATGGCAATGACCACAGGGTACTGTACTGCTACTCCAGTCAAGGAGGCAATGGGAGTTTTACCGTTTACGAGACGTACGGAAAGTATGAGAGCTGTAAGTGAAAGTAATACAGGAAATCCCTGTGTTCTACCTCTCGCCAGTGTACTACTGATTCTAGGGAACCATCACTTGTCAGTGTAGGCCTAAAGTTCCTAAACATGAACAAGTGGGCAGGGAAATATTTAGAAGCTTCCAATAGTGTTTCTAATATAGAAAATTGTGCAAGGAGCCTAAGTAGGGACTTTTACTGTGAAATATGTAATGGATAGCAACAGCCCCGGACAGTGGAACACTCATGGCCTAGCATCACAGAATCCGTCAATCCGATCAACACTTTCCCAGTTCTGTACTTAATTGGCAGGGCACCTGCTGACATCCGTAATGACCTACTCACACCCACCCTTCGTTTCACCTTCGGTCTGGTGTAGAGCAACTCTCTAGTTTAGTAACTTTAGTTTAGTTAGGACTACGTCATGGATGGAATAGGTTTTCCTTCCCGTTGGAGGGGAAACTCCCAGATTTCTTTTCAGCTAGAAAATTCTGTCAGACCGATATCATGTGGCATCTTACTAATTATACGATACTACAACCATAGGATTGGCATACAGTCGATCCACTGGCTACTTTGTTGTAGGCTATGTTCTACATTATACTGTAGTTGTTTCAATTTATGTGGTCTAGCTTCAATGGAATCACTGGGCCTCAGAGTTTTTCTGGCTTTATGTGCATGACAGTCTCTGGTCCACAGCTTTTTAAGTACATTCCCTCTATTTTTGTTATAATTATTATATTTTCTTCATATAGGGTACTATTCCAAGCTATACACAAATGGAGTTCTCTTGTCTACCATATCACTGAGAAAATATCATGTGGTCATTGAACCCCAGCTGTGGCACAGTGGCTGGTAAGGCATTGTTGTTGTTGTTGTTGTCACTTGGATGTGTTATTACTGTGTCAGTTCACTCAGCTTTTGGATCAGTTTTGTTCCCCTTATAATCTCTCAGGTTTTGTATCATTATTTACTGTCACCATTACTTCCGGTCATAATAGAACTTTTGTAGTTGGAGAAGGTGTGTAAAAATAAGTGTGTAGTGTAAGTTAGTGTGCGTAATGAGAAGTTATATTAATCTAAATAGGTGCGACGAGACTTGTGAGTCGTAGTGAGATGTGTAGAACAAGTTACTTTTACCACTACGGCATTTTATTGGGATAATTAGTATGGTTGCATTCTTACATAAAAGGTACCAAGTAACTTACAGACTACCGTGAAGGCCAAAGGGTAAATATTGGAAGAATTACCGTTATTGCGTACGGTTTTTCTACCTTCATAGTCACTTATTTACACCATTCTAAGACTATTTTCTTCTATGGCATTTCCTCCGCAAATGCCCCATTTCCAAGATAGGGCACATTCAAATGGGCATTTTGAAATTAGCCTGACCTTACCTAACCTAACCTAGACCACAGCAGACTACCGGGACCTAACCTGGGCAAACTACCGGAAAATAACTGTGGTAAAGTACAGGAAATGACCGGGGCAAAATACTGGGACCTAGTCGGATCTGGCAACACTGCTACAAAACGGTAATTCTTTCAATAAATACCCTGTTTTCTGCCAATTTCAAGTACTGCAATTCTATGACGCATTTCTTTTATGGCATTTCTGTCCCATTGGTTAGGAGTGGGCCTTTGGAGGGAGAGTAGTGGCACAAAAAAATAAAAAATAAGATAATAATAATAATAATAATAATAATAAGGTACAGTTCTGCTTTTCCTTTTCCAATCTCATAACACTGATAAATAATGATCGAGGCACTCTGGGAGGGACGTTTCAGCACCTTGGATTATCCTGACCTGTACCATTACTTATCAATAGGTAATCTTTTATTTACATAAGAAATGTCATAGAAGAAAAGTGTCTTCAAATAGGCTGGTCAGAAATACTGTATTGTCTGATTTTATTTGGGGAAAAATTGCAGTATAGATTTATTCCCGAGGACATCTAACAAGATGAAAATATAAGGAGAGTGGGTCAGTGCAGACATGATTTTCTCACTTTTTTTCCAGTGGTTCGAATCTGTGGCTTGTTATGGCACAAAAGCCTTGTCAGAAGCGATAAGGGTAGCGCCTTCTTATAATTTTAGTTGGCTTCATGATTTGTATGGCCTTGCTCATGAGAATACCGTTCAACCATTCTATTTATACCTTTATACAGAATATTATTGTAATGGCCGGACCTGAGAGTTAAAGGTGGAATTTGAAAGCTACGCCATTGGAGTACTTCTTTGGCTTACCCGGTAGAGTTACCGCCTGAGATTTCTCTGGTCCGGGGTTCGATTCCCCGTGGGTACAACTAGAATTTAAATGGATCAATTTCTGGGTCTGACTTACTTGCTTGATTGATTGGGATTACTGTATTACATTGGTGCAAAGCGGTGGGCATGGTCAGTGTGTGCCATGGTTCCTGCGTCAGCCTTGTCCGTTCGACCTCTTACACGCTACCACGTTGTTAAGTTGGTCTGTTGATTTGCCAGACCCCTGAAATTGATCCTACCTAGGGGTAAAACTGTGTAATGGCCGGACCTGAGAGTTAAAGGCGGAATTTGAAAGCTACGCCATTGGAGTACTTTTTTAGCTTACCCGGTAGAGTTACCGCCTGAGATATCTCTGGTCCGGGGTTCGATTCCCCTTGGGTACGACTAGAATTTAAATGGATCAATTTCTGGGTCTGACTTACTTGGTTGATTTGATTCTTCCTTGCTTGATTAATTTGGATTATTACATTATAGTGTGCACAATCACAATTTCAGTAGTATTTTTAATACAGTATTGGTAGGCATACTTATAATCAATTTCTTATTGATAATTGGTGGACACGAGTACAATTTTAAAGTCCTTAATGGTTAGTTATTAATATTTTAAGGCAACAGTGTATTTCAGTGTTATTGACATGATTTTAGGCAGAGGAATATGGCAACCTCATTGAGTAAGTTCAATCTATTATCAAACTTTGTGTAGGCCCTATGTACAAAACCACACACATTGAGTTTTCAGAATCAGATATTGAATGTCTGAACTCGAGAAATGAATGGAATATAGCAACAAACCAAAATTAGCTTATCCAATTGAATCAGAATAATTCAGGAATTTATTTTCCTAATGGAAGACTTTGAAATTACTGGTAAAATAATCAAACCATTACACGGACCACAGTTTAGAATAGACTTAACTTGCACGGCAAACTGTATTATACACTGAATACTGCTTGCTTTCTCCAAGTTTGTGATAAACTCATAATACAGTATACAGTACAGTACTGTAAGTACTGCAGTGTTGCCAAACGAACAGGTCAGTGATAGGAAAATTGTTAAGAACACGTGACTGCAGCTGTACCATTAATGTACGGTATTACATTGATTGTTGAATATGATTTAAAACTTGCTTGCTAAAGGCTGGTGGTGTAACAAATGTGAACATAGGCAGCACCAGGTATTAAGAAAATAAGCCTGTGGAAAGGAATGCACACAAGATGTTGACAGTTGTTCTGACTTATCTGAGGTCATCATTATCCCTCTTGGCTGCAGCTGGATATATATTACTGAAGAAGTGTTTGCAGTGAGTTGTTTTTCTCTCTTGTTAGAATTAACACTGACTACTACTGTAGGCTCCTAGTAGGCTAATGGTGCTACCAGGCTTCAAGCTAATATACTCCTTTGAGAGACTAATATAACCATTATAGTTTCATTGCAGTTTTATAAATAATACATACTCTTATAACATAGTGGTAAGCTGCATTTTATATACGGTATCTAGTGTAAGTAATAAAAAACTGAGTGTGATGGGGAAGCATGATAAGAATATGTGTGGTAGAGAATAATGTTAACATGAAAAGTTAGTGAAGTATACTGTATAATTATTGTGGTAAAGAAGCTAGATAGTGTTTGTGTGGTCAAGAAAGCTGATAACCAAAGTGTGGTACAGCAGGTTGAAGGGTGTTGAGGAAGCCGGTGTGAGATGCTGCTGCAAGAACCGTGTGCAAGGGAAAGTGGTTATCATCACAGGAGCTAACAGTGGCATTGGATACTCAACTGCCCTAGACTTGGCAAAAAAAGGTACCTAAGCACTCGAATAGCCCCTACACTAAAACCAACAACTTTTATATATTATCTTCACATCACCATTTATACAGAATTCACAAATACTGTCTGAAAACGTTTTATTGCATTTTGAAATTTGATGCACTGGTGTATTTCAGATTTTTTTCTTTACTTTTGCTCAAATCTTACTGTATGCTGTGCATTTTAAATTACTGACTTGGATTGACATATGTTTGACTTGCACTGGTTTGATAATAATACTCAATTAAAGAGATTAATTAGTAATGTACTGTATTCCTACTGTGATCCAGGTGCCAAAGTGTACCTTGCTTGTCGCAGGAGTCAGGAAGGAGAGGGAGCAGCTCAGAAGCTACGCACCATCACTGGCAACTCACAGGTTTATTATCTTCATCTTGACCTTGCACAGCTCTCTTCTGTTCGATCTTTTGTTGCCGCACTCACAAAACGTAAGTTGTCAGTTGTAAACACCACTGTATCAAAAAGACAGGGTTGTATTTTGTTTTCCCTGTACTGCAATTGTCACTTACATTTAGCTGGAGTAATATGACAGATGAAAACCTTACAAGTAATTACAATTGGCAGCTCAGTCCTCTCAATAAGCAGTCGGGAAAACTGAGAGTAAAGGATTTTGAAGAATTGGCTTCATCCACAATTAAAAAACCTTTTTAGGAGAAACTTTTACGTTGGATTGTAACTTTTGCAAAACTAATAAATGTATGTGGTGTTTGCAGGTGAGAGAAAGGTGGATGCACTGGTAAACAATGCTGCTATCTTCCACCACCCCCCTGGCTTAACTGTGGACAACCTTGAGGTCACATACCACACCAACTTTCTTGGTGAGAGCTTCCTTGCAGTTATGAGGACACATAATGTAGAGCTGGCTGTTCTCTAGTTGAGGTTAAATTTTCACAGCTGATATAATTCCTGAAATTATGTGGGCACCTTATTTAAGTAGCTGCTTTAGATAGCCTAGTGGAGAATAGAAAAAATGAAGGCTTGCTCACAATATGGATCAGTGAAGGAAGAAGAAAACCAAAGGTAGTGATGAATATTGAAATCTGTCATGCATTTCATTACGAAGTTGAATACCCACTAACTTCCCACCAAGATAAATTCTCTAGATAGGCATGAAACTCAAGAAATAATAGGAAGCTCGTGTAAATTATAGTTACTGGTACCCAAACATGCAAAGGTGTTTCTCTGCATTTTTTTCAGGGGTGTACCTTCTTACTTCTTTGCTGCTGGAACTCCTCCAATGTGCCCAGTCTCCTCGCATTGTATTTATATCTTCAGAAGCTCACAAGTTAGTGTCCGTGGCTGACTTACTGGATTTTAACCCTCAGGAACTGAGTGTGCTCGATGACTTCTCTGATCATGTGAGGAATTACGGCATCTCTAAATTAGGACTCCATCTCTTTGCTAAGCATCTTATACAGACTTCCAAAGGTAATTACCAGAGTTAGTAGTACAGTAATAGTAATGGATCAATTACAGACTCTGTTGTCATGATGAGTAGAGGTGTTGCATAGTGAATACAGTAATGGTAAAAATGATGTGTTGAATGAAATAATTTTGTGATGAGAACGATGTAGTGCATGATGTGGTTTTATAAAGACAAGAATTATTTTATATTGTGGCAGTGCTTTGCGATACTGTAATTTCCTAAGGAATGTGAATGTGTGTTCTTGTCATACAGGAGTGGAGGTGGTGATAGTTGATCCAGGCAATGTGTGGACTGACATCTATCGGCACTCCTGGCAGGCATGGAGCCAGTTCCCGACACGCCTTTATTGCTATATCTTCATGAAGGGCACGTTGGAAGGAGCTCAGTCCACCATTCATGCTCTTAATGCTCCAAGTCATATCCATGGAAAATACATCAAGTAAGCAACATCATGAATGAATTTTGGTGTTCAACTCTGTGTCTGTATATCTTTGCTTGTTAGTTTCTTATATTTTATTTCAGTACTGTAATTACCTGTACCTTCAGTCATTTTCATGTATTTATGTCAACCAATATCAACTTGTTTCAGTTTAAGTATATTTTTAAGTACACATTGTAGATACTGTACAGGTAGTGCCATTTCATTACCTTATACTAATCTCTTCCTGCCTTGGAGTCTCCATCCCCCTTACATTAGCCCTCGCTTTTCCATAATACCCACTCCCCCCTCCAATTCCTTTCAATGCACCTTGGCCCTTCATAATATATCAGACCACTATTCTGACCCCTGTTCATCGCTCTGTGAACCTCATCCCTGTCTCGCGTAATTATACCAGGATAGTGACGGTGTCCCTCTTACCGTCTGCTTTTCAAAGTTAAAGTCAGGAGTTCCGAGTTGCTTTTCTCAGTGGTCATGCTCATTTGACACATGAAATTTTTGTGCCTATGCCTATCCTTCATGATTCTGCACCAGTTGGTGATAGGTACAACATCCTCATTACTGCCTACTAATAATATTAGTAAAATGCCCCAATTGTCCCCTTGCTTGGTGTTGCCACCTAAGATATATTAGAGTATTTCTTTACATACTGATTTTATTTGCAGCAGCCTCCTGGATGCAGAGGAAGAGAAAAAATATGATAGTGTTCTTGTGAAGCAGTTCATCACAGCCTCATCTGTCCTATCTGGTCTCCATAGTCTGTAGAAGGTTTCCATGTAACAATTGAAGTGTACTCTACAAAATCATCCAAAAGACGTAGTACATATGTTAGGTATTTATTTTTTTACTGGAACAGTATTTTGATGTACAGTATTGCCTTTGTACTGCCAATAGATGATATTTTTACTTTTCAGGAAATAGAACTCACATTGAACACACATAATAGTCATACAACTACTTGTCCTGGTATCTAGAGTGTATATCACTGTATATACCCTAGTATAATTATCCACTACCCCTTGATAAAAGGGAAATGGGGTATTGATGACAATATCTTTCGACCAGTACAAAAGAATGCAGACCTTGACTCGCCTCACAAAAACGTAAGGAATATTTGAATAAATGCTTGTTCGGATTCTGTAAACTTACCAAGTTGATTCTCATTGCAGGATTGAAAAGTTAGAAATCCATAATGCATAGGTTTGAGATGCATATTATTTCCAGTAATTGTTACTTTTCTTATTAATACTAGTACAGTTAAATTTTCTCCTATTTCTGCATGTTAAATTATTTTTAGATATTAGTAGAAGAGTATTATTAATTAAAATGCGCCAAATTACAATAAGAAGACAAGGAGAGGTCTACATAGAGGGAGATATTAGCTACACTGGTCATGTTCGGCCAAAAGAACAAGCCAAGGTGTCTGTAGAGATAAAAAACACTTTGTTTTTATGTGAGGATGGAGAGGTGATAACTGGAGGGATTGAATCATGCTACTTAAAGTGCCATGTTAGTGCCATACATCAGCTGGGACAAGCCACCTCTCCCCTTGACTGCTGGCTGGATATTGCCTTCTCTCTTATGGTGGATGAAGAAACGGCAGCTATCAACATTAACCTCCCAGAGAAGTATTGTGAAGATGTCATTTTACAATCCCCAAGAAGTGGTAAGTCAGGAGCTATTACCCTGACATGTACTGCTTATATGAAGGTCATTGAAGCAGGAAGGCCTATATATCAATTTACTTCACAAGAAAAATTTGCCATTGCTCTTGATTACAAGAATTTAGGCATTTCCCTTTATAAAGACAAATCTCGTCTAAGTCAGATAACTGCTTTCTCCAAATTCTGTGATGCTGTCAGATGGTTGGTAATGATAGAAAAAGATAATGCTAGTGATTTTGCAGGGGAGATTCTAATGATTAAGGCTCGGTGTTATAACAACATTGCTCTTCACCATTTACACGAGAGCCATTTTAACTTAGCAGTGGCTGCCGCAACACGTGTTCTTCTTCTTGATGATAAAAATGTGAAGGCTTTATATAGACGGGCAGTGGCTAATGCTGAATTACAAAATTATGAAGTGGCTTTAAGTGACATACAGGCAGCAATGGTGCTTGAACCAGGTAACAAGACTGTGAAACAGTACGAGGTAGTCATCAAAGGTAGACAGAAGTCTGTGTCTAGAAAGTACGCTGCAGCCATGAAGCAGTACTTTCTGTGAAATGTTTATATGAAGTGCCAAGTTACCCACAGATATATTTCTCAGCTCTTCCACCGTTAAATATAAGGCTTAATAAAACCTGAAAAGACAAGTCACCATATTTGGTGCCCTGGACAGTCAGGTGCAGTATATGAAGCATCATTGTTCCAAGATTTTTGGTTACGGCATAATGGTTTTTGACAGGACTCTCAGAGCAAATTCGAGTTGGAAGCTGTAGCCTGTAGTTTGCCTGTCGACGGGCTTGCCGCTTGTGTTCGCGAGCACACCAGCAAACTGCCCGTGCTGGTGGTGGTTCGAATTCACCGAACACTGCGGCCAAGGGGCCGTGGTTGTCAGTATTATCGCTGTCAATCGAGCAACATGTGAAATGTATTTGGGTCCATTCTCTTGTACTTTATGAAGTCATTCGTATTCCCAGCTTTTAATTCCCGTAATATTGTCACATGACTTCCCAACCGTTTTCTTTTAATTAGCCTGGTCCTGCCCGGCTGTGACTGGTCGGACACAACAAGAAGTGTGCCCGCCGCGTGCACAAGCTGTAAGCCCGTCAACAAGCAAACAGCTCGCTTGTGTTCGCGAGCACTGCTCGATCGTGTGGACAGGCCTTTAGGTCCCATCCACATGAGAGAACATTGGCCAACGGGCACAGGCAGCTAAATGAAAATATCTCGCTTTTTACCAGATCAACCAGATCTCAGCAGCTATTGGCCACAAGCACTCCACACACACCCACAAAATTGAAATCTGTCAGCCAGTGCCCTCTCTTGTGGATGGGGCATTAGTCTATACTGTACAGTAATTGCCATGATCTTCACCTGCAGAAATGGGCTGTATATATGAAAGTGGAGCAGTATTATACACACTTGGGTCCTGTGTATACCCTGGTAAATTACATTTCTAGAGCATTGCACAATTATTTATGTCTAGTTCATCAGCATATAGTAGTGTACAGTCATGGTCTAAAGTTCAGTTGCCTCTGGTATGATAAAATTTGAGTTATTAGAAGTGATGATTTCATTTGAGTTATCGTAAACCATGAATAAACAAGCATAAATCTTTCATGACATAACTACTCACAAATTTGAAAATCATACCAGACATAATTTTTGACTGACTATACAATCCCCAATGAAGTATTACATTTAGATATATAGCAAAGAAAATTTAAAACATTTTTGTTATTGACTTGTGAGCCACTTTCTGGCCGGTGCTAGTTTCACCCTTATTGTTTAAGCACACTTTGATGTGATTAGCTATACATTTTACTATTTTCTTCTTTGTAGCACCCCCATAAAATTAGATAAGGATAAATATACAAATAAATTTTCTTCCTAGTGTATTGCTGTAGTCATTTACTGTAAGGGAAACAAAAGAAAATTGTTAATTAAATGTTAACCTGTACAGAATAACCCCCCCCCAAAATATATAATAAATATAAAATGTTGTAGAATTATCTTCATCCACCATCAATATCACCTAAATTTTCCACTGTCAATACCACTAAAAAATTTCATTTCCTCAGTTATGTTACCCAATTGGAGTTCCAAGTGCAAGGCACTTTCACACATCACAATACAGCATACGTAAAATGATGTCTGGATAAATTATAAAGCCAGATACTTTTAAAGGGATAGAGACAATACCCTGTGAAGTGAATCATTCACTCCTATCAAATCTACAGCTCTCTCAGCCCCCTCCCTTCCTCATAATTACGTCTACAACAAAACTGATAAATAATTATGAATGAGTCACCCCACAAACTGTAAATTTATTAATTCTCCTTCCTATCACAAATTCTTTCTATCAACCAATTCCATTCCTGTCTTTCTACATAATCATTATACAACTAATATAATTTATTTGAGGAAAAGGTTTAATCAATTCAAATTATTTTGCAATATGAATTAAGCAACAAAAAGCCTTTTCCTCAAAGTAGTTGTATAATATGAGCCTCTACCGACAACACTTCAATACACTATTAAATTACCCAATACCACTTCTCTTAAAATCAATTAAAACTTCATTATACTTAGAAAGAACAGCGAGTGGGTATATCCAGAAAATTTGTAGCACCCAAGCTCTCCATGTAACCAGGCCACTCACTACCACCAAACGTACCTTCTGCAAATACAAAAGAATATTGTGAGGAAAGAACAATAATAACTCCAACTATTTATCAATAAGAGTATATCTAATTCAATTATCATATCTAAATACTGTAATATCTACAGATTTGCTTGCCACAAGAAAGGTACGAGAACTAAGAGGCATGAAACCGTTTTTAATTTGAAAAATAGGTACACTACCAGTGTCACAAACAAACTAAAAATACAACACGAAGACTATGCTTATACTAAAATATTCAAAAGATCCACACTTAATTTATTATGATTATTTAAGACAAGAAAATAAAGAACTACATTTAGAAAATTACAGAAAATATTAAGACTGCACGTTCTTATTACTGCTGTAGGTTTTGCAAGAAATGATAATTAAGAATGGTAAATACGGATGTCGACAATGGTTACCTTTTTCGTAGCAGCAGCCAACTTGGCCTTGGCTGTGCCGCGAGCCTTCTTCATTCTGTTCTTGCGTTCCTTCCTCTGCTTACGTGCAGTCTTCTTCACCTCCAAAAGCCCTTGCTGCAATGATGGAATGGTATTATGTATTGTTATTCTGTATGGAATTTTACAAAGGACATGGGGATGAAATCCCTAAACATGTGACAACTCTATAAAAAATACCTCAGTATGGGAATGATGTACTCACCCTGACAAGTCTGTATTTGGGCTCTATTTTCTTTGCATAATCGAGGGTGTCATAAATAAGGGCAAAGCCTGTGCTCTTGCCTCCACCAAAAGCAGTTCTGAAGCCGAAGCAAAAGACAACATCACCAGTAGTTTTGTACATCTGAAAAGATTAAGAGACTTTAGTGTGTATATTCATGTAACTGACAAATGAGGGATAGTCAAGGAAACAAAAATATACTGTGCAAAGGTACCAAAACCTTTGTAATATAGTAATTCTTAACATGAACTCCATCTGCTATTTTCTGCAGACCCATAAGAGCACTTCATATGAACATTTATAACGGATGCCAGACGATCCAACAACCTGACCTAACCACCTCACTAAACCTGGGCCATGGCTACTTATGGGTACTATATAATATAATTGTTAAGTGTTTTTCACAACCTACCTTATTAACAGATTAGTAGCTTGCTTATACCTGAAAGACATTTAGAGAACACAGAAAGGGCAACACAAAAGTTTGCCTCGAGGATGGCTCAACATACCTACCATATGCGTAAAAAATAATAATACACTTTTGGGTTTAAAACCAATCAATGATAAATATATGACTAAATGAAATGAAATTGGCAATAACATTTGGCAATAGAATTTCATGTCTATTTCTTTACAAGTCTGGGTGAAAACGGTATATTTACAGAACTGGGTTCGCTATATTGTATATTTTAGTATCATTACCCACTATTTTGGACCATTCTAAGACACTTTTCATCTATGGTGTTTCTCTCGGAGATCCCCCGTTTTACAAACATAATTTGGAAATTAGTCTGACCTGACCTGACTTAACCTAACCTAGACCGCATCAGACTACCGGGACCTAACCTGGGCAAACTACCGGGAAATAATCGTGATAAAGTACAATAAATGACAGGGGTAAAATACTAGGACCCAGCCGGATCTGGCAACACTGCTGCAGATTGTAATGAAATGAAATAAATTGGTGAATAATATATAGTATACGACGTAAATTAAGGTAGGAAGTGTATTATAAAGGCAGAACAATAGTAAAATGCGTGTTTCCCCCACCCGTCAACCCCCAATTCCCATCGGGCCCCCCATGTTTCTATGGGTATTGGGAATGGGGCATATCTCGAAAACGGGGCATTTGAGGAAAAAAAACCATAGAAGAAAAGTGTCTTAGAATGGTCCAAAATAGTGGGTAATGACAGTAAAATATCTATTATACAGTAAGGTCCACTTCTGTACTAAAACCTAACCGATCATAAAGTGACTGGGGCAAATTTCCGGGACCTAGCAGGATGTGGTAACACTGCGCGATCCTAGCCAAAAACCCAGTTATTCTGTAATAATACCAAGCTCTCGAATAGAATGACCACTTTATGCATTGGCTATTTAGCAAGCAATAACCCCATGACTAATGTATTTACCATAACACAATGCTTTAATTTAGCTAACGTTACATATCCACCTCTTACCTTGGCTAGCTTTTCCTTAATCTCTGTCTTGGGGACTGTAGCACGGTTAGGATGAAGCACATCCACCACCTGTAACAAGAAAAATAAATAAGAAAAAGAGTAAACATATTAAACATACACCAAAAATTCTTAAAGTTGTTAATGGACACAAGTTTCGTCAAAAAATACAAAAACATTGTACAAGACAACTAAAGTTTGTAATTACCATTTGCTTCCTATTAAGGAGGCGGTTGGTGAGGAACTTCCTGGTCCTGATGGTTGCCGTGGCTTCTGACTGTAATAATATAAAACATAGCAGTAATTATCATCTCCATCATGGGTTTGTTTACTTTTGAACCACGACTTTTAGATATCCAGTTTGAAATATAAATACTGAACCAAACGTCACTCAATACATTTATTTCCCTACTGCACATATCAAACTTCATCTTAAATATTTGTTCGTTGGTATATCTTAACGGATGCACATAATATTTAGTGATATACAAACCTTCACCTCCTTCCCCATGGTTGTTTTCGGCTGTGGCGCTGGAAAGGACGAAACACATATACCACAGTTGCCAGTTCGGTTGTTGTGCTAAACAATAGCAAGAGTAACTAGATTTGCAATTCACTTCATAATATCTATACTCAGTCTAAGTTCACTTACGAATAAAAATTTGTATAAACTAGAATATAAATTTGTTGTTTTATACTATAGGAAAAACTATAAAATTCATATAATGCTAGAACAGCTATAATTACTGCATGAAGCTGGTTTACTTTTAGAACGACTGAAATATGGTTGTTTACTTATATGAATTGCCATTAAAATTTTATGTGTATTTTTGGTCACTATAAAACAGAGGTCTGGGATCATCGGGTTAAAGAAAGAACGAACAACATCTCTTGAAAATATATATACTTATTTCATAAAAAATCTATTTATGTATGTATAAAAAATAGATGGAAAAGTATCAACAGTTCAGACACCAACAACAGCACAATTCTACTCTTCACCCCCCCCCCCCTCTCCCAATGATATAACTCAGCTTTTCCACACAGTAAATACCCTAGCAAGTTCTTTTCAAACAATACATGAGGACTTGAAGTTACTCAAAACCCTCATTCAAACTGTTCAAACCCTCCAAAATGATGTAAGTCACCTCAAAGCAACAGTAAACTCTCTCCAACAACCTACTCACCCCCCACCCACTCTTCAAAAAGTGGTACAGGATGAACTACGTGAATCTAAAGAACGTGCAAAACGCCTGAACTCTGTAGTTATCTGAGGTTTGGGTACAGATCTTGATGTTATTCAACACAAATTTGATGATGTTGTATCCCTACTTCTACCAGACAGGCAAATAACTCTTCGTGAAGTTGTCGCTATTAGGCCTAATCTCAATAGGGCCAAAATTCTAGACGACGCCTCAAGACGTGAACTACTGAGCTGTGCCAAAAACCTCAGGCAATCCAGACTCTCAGATATCTATATCAACAAAGATTTAACTTACAAACAAAGAGAACATCTTAAGACCATAGGAACGCAAACAACCAATCGCATCATCAAGCTCATCCGCCACTTGTGCCCGGTGGCAGTGGTAGCAACGAACCCCAACCCACAACATTTCAGGGGGTCTATTCCAGTGGATTGAGGGCTTTCTGACCAATATGACCATGAGTGTCTCCATAAATGGCATCCAAGGTAGAGCCCTACAAGTTACTAGTGGCGTACCCCAGGGGTTGGTACTGGGCCCTCTGTTGTTCTTGATTTATATCAACTACCTTAAATTGGAGCCAATCTTACCTGCAACATGATCTTTGCAGATGACCTTAAATTATACATTCAACTCCCAAGGAAATCTCCAGATCAACTTTCTCAAGACCTACAAACCAACATTGACACCTTGTCAACCACTGCATCTTCTTTGGGCCTTAAGTTTGCCCCAAATATGTGTGTCCACCTGAGGTTCAGGCGTGGTCAAGAGGTAGATGACCACTTCAACTATGATCTTGATGGCAGCGACATAACCAGAGTATCCTCTCACAAAGACCTAGGAGTGATTGTCGACAATAAGTTGAGGTTTCATCCATATATAAGGAGTACGGTAAATAAAGCTGGAGGTGTAGCAACCAACCTGCTTAAGACCATATGCCGTTCTGCACCATTAAATACTTGTTTCTGACATTAGACCACTGCTCGACTATGCGTCTTCAGTTTGGAACACTGGATTTCTAGTAGACCTCACACTACTGGAATCTGTGCAATGCAGATGGACAAAGGAAGTTCTAAAGCATTCAAATCTCACCTACCATGAACGCCTGATTAGCTTAACCTATTTTCAATAAAAGGGAGACTTCTGAGAACTGACCTGATCCAGTGTTACAAGATCTTCCATGATCTCTCACACATCAAACCACAAGATCTCTTCATTATGTTTGCTCACCAAGGAACGAGAGGTCACAGATTTAATTAAGATTTTCGTCCCCCACTCTACAACGGAAGCAAGAAAAAGATTATTTTCTTGTCGTATAATCCGTCAGTGGAACTCCCTCCCTGCCGAAGTAGTTGAATCAACCTCTTTGAACCAGTTCAAATATAGAGTAACACAGCACCTCCACAACACACTTCTTAGCCCATAAACTCCCCGGGGGCTCCCTCTCCCTCCATTCTAAACAACAGCTCAAATTTTGTATAACTACCCCTACAAGAAAAGTGTCAGACACATTCAACCAGTCAACCAAAGTTAAATTACTATGAACATCAGCTTATTGTATTATCTGACTGGCGTGTCATTTTTGGAATCTGCTGGGCTGCTTGATCCGTGGTGTGTCATGCGCTACCGATTGGCGCGGCCCTACCTGCAGGTGAGTAAACGTACGTTTTGGCAACACTGACATGCAGTACATAACATTGACGGAAAATAAGTACTAATATATTTTTTGCAACTAAATATTATATATATAATTTTTAAGTTAATTTTAGGAATACATGCTATCAAATGACAATACAAAATATGATTTTGGGACTCTGAAATGCGTCCAATATATTTATACGTAAAGAACCATGACTGTCAAATTCCGTCCAGTAACGTAACGTTCTTTTTCCTGAGCGCTAAGAAGAGGACACCATGGCGAAGAAGGTATAGTGAATGTTAATCCGTATATTTCATCGTCATCCTGCCTCATATAGGTATGATATCGATACCTGAATATTTGTGGATGATTAGGGTACATATTGGTTTGAAAAGGTTGTGTTATTAAAGTACCAGTAACTTATAATAATGGCAAATGTTTGTGTACGCTAAAGGTAAACAAACCCAGCAGGTCTCCACATGAAGGGCAGAGTATTCTTTTGGTATAATAGAGATCCTTAATTCTTCCAAGATATGTTAGGATACAAGACTAGAGTAACAAATATAATGGTGGTCTGTTGCTCGGAATAGTTTGGAGGAATCATTTTCTCCCAAAATGCCAAAACTTATCCTCCTAAAGAACACGAGTGTTTAGGAATATGTCGTTGTTGGTCCAGTTCTTAACAACACTTGATTTAGATTCGTCCTTTTATTTTAGCTCGTACTTAAATCTGTCCAGGCTAGTATCAGATAAAAAGTGTTTTGTTTTTTTCGTGTAATTTCTTAGGAACTTTGTTAGTTTGTCCGGTACTCTTCCATTATTCAGGTTTCTGATTCCGAGCCGTGAAACTAGTGGCGATATCATGCAAGAACGTCCGTGGTGTTGACAATGGTGTGGTACCCATACAATGGTAATGTTGATTGTCTATGGAGTTGTACGGGCACCACACAATTGTATTAACTAGGAATGGTATTGAATATGGTTCTAGTGGCCGTAGGTAATTAATTGGGTATTTATTGAAAAGATTACTGTTTAGCAGCAGTGTTGCCAGATCCGGCTAGGTCCCAGTATTTTGGGTAAATATTGAAAGAATTACCGTTATTGCGTACGGTTTTTCTAACTTCATTACCTAACCTAGACTGCATCAGACTACTGGGACCTAACCTGGGCAAACTACCAGGAAATAACTGGAAAAGTACAGGTAATGACGGGCAAAATACTGGGACCTAGCCAGATCTGGCAACACTGCTACAAAACGGTAATTCTTTCAATAAATACCGTATTTTGCCCCAGTCATTTCCTGTACTTTACCATGGTTATTTCCCGGTAGTTTGCCCAGGTTAGGTCCCGGTAGTCTGCTGTGGTCTATGTTACGTCAGGTAAGGTCAGGCTAATTTCAAAATTCCCCATTTGAATATGCCTTATCTTGGAAATGGGGCATTTGCAGAGGAAATGCCATAGAAGAAAATAGTCTTAGAATGGTCTAAATAAGTGGGTATTGAAGGTAGAAAAACCGTACACAATAATGGTAATTCTTTCAATATTTACCATTAATTGTCCCAGGAGGCATAAAACAATATCGGTTTTAAATTAGAAGGTTAAACTTTACAACTAGTTAGAGAAATTGTAAACAAAATAGTCTGTCATCCAAGGAAGTGTGTGGTGATATGTTAGGAATGTAAAGAAAGATGGGAGTTAGGTAAGAGATAGTAACATCTCAATTTTGTAAACAATGGTAACAGGCTGCATGATTATGTTGTAAATAATATCTTTTCGACTAGAGATTTTCAGAATGCAATGTTTTATAGTGTGATTCTAACGATTCTGTTGTTGACATCCATCGCAAATGAGTGTATTTTTAGATATCACCCCCCTCCCAATCTCCGAAAACACTAATTTTCGCCAGATGTGAAATACAAATTCGTAGGCTCTTTCTCCTTGGAGGCTATGTGAATAGCTATTTAAACTCTGAATTTGGCCTCATACCTTTTCACCACAGGTATACATTTGACTCCAGGGGCCTTTTTATCTTGTGAGTATGACAAAACCTTATTTTAGATGAGAAAGACTGTGAAAATTGTGGACCTGACTCTACCTTGAATATTAGGTATCTCTAGCACCGGTAGGTACCGGTGTATACACTACCATATTCAGCATCCATCAATTTTCATCTCTCGGTAAGCATTCAAGATAAACTATGGATTCATTCGTACATCCACTTGTGTGTTTTTTGGGAAGGGGATCATCTTGGTATGTTAAGATATGTTATTTTTTTAAATTGTAGGGAATGCACTATTGCCGCTGAAGGATGCCAAGGTTTGGGTCGAAGGAAATCCTGGTCTAGGTTAGGCTAGGTCAGGTCAGGTTGGTTAGTTTGATTTTAGAAATTCATTACGTTTTATATGATAATTTGAACTTCCCGTAATTTTGAGGAAATCTTCCTGAGCTGTGCACAAATCCCAAGATCTTGGGATTTACCCCCTAGATATAAACAAAATTGTGTCAAAACTTTGCTCAGATTTTCATTTTTCGATATTTATGTTTGTTCATTTCAAAACTAGGCTTGTATTTTCAATTTTTTACATTCATGGCTGATCATCATTTCAAAACTTGGCTCGGATTTTCAATTTTTGATATTTATGGGTGATCGTGAGTTCACTATGAAAGCCCAACATGCTAATTTATCCATTTTCCCCACCCAAAACCCCAATTCCCAGGCTCCCCCCAACAATTTAGAGGTAGGAATGGGGTGGCAATAGTAACAAAATACACCATTTCTGACAATCAGTTAATAAAAAAAAATAATCAAATCCTTTCATTTCAAGATGATTCTCTACCAAAAAAAAAACACAAATAGATGGAGGCGTGATTCCAAAGATTTACTGAAAATAGGATTGGTTCTTTAGGAGAGTTCCACCCAGACTCTCGAAATTATATTTGTGCAGGATATTAACCATTCATTGTATTCCTAACTAATAATTACATTTTCTCTCTCAGGTGTTCAGAAAGCTCATCCAGATCGGACGAGTGGTGTTCATCAATAATGGCAGGTATAAGGGACGTCTGGCAGCCATCGTTGATATCATTGATGGCAGCAGGGTAAGTCAGACCGTTTTTCACATTAAGGGGATAGTATACTTTTATGGTACATTGGAGTGCTTGGATTCCTTCAAAATATACCAGGATGATGGGATCAAATAAGTCAAATTAATGGTGGCTTGTTGCTTGGAGTAGTTTGGAGGTATTGGTTGCTCCAGATTTACCAACACTACTGCACCCTTCAGTTAATCATGTTGAAATAATTTTAGACAATACTAAAACTTGTTCCAATAACATAACGTTACTGCCTCTCTGCACACTTCCAAGGCATGCACAAGGGGGGACACTCTGATTTGGGTAAATTATCCAAGTTTAAACATGTACAAGCTTTTCAAACAACACATGGTTTTTCCTACTGCTATTTGTCTGATTCATGCAATTTTAATATCCATTTATTGATTCTAGGGCATGTCTTAGCCCTTCCCTGTTTTGTTTAGGTGTTGGATGTATGAATACTTTGCTTTGGGTAATCCAGTTGGAATTTCCAATACAGTATGGTATTTGGAAATGATATATGCTTGTTGGATTAGAATCATTGATGCAGATATAGATGTGAAACCATCACCATAAAGATTGGCTCATGGACAATGAAAATAATTTTGCAGGGACTGATTGATGGCCCCTGCACCAGGGTTCCTCGTCAGGCATTAAGGTTTGCTGATATGTACCTCACCAATTACGTGGTAAGTGCTTTACAATATGATTAGTTAGTATGAGGAAGTGAACTTTCAGTTTTTTATTTATTTGTAGAGGATTGACTTTGCTTTGTTATAAATAGTATATGTTACGATAAAGTTGTTTAAAGTGTTGGTGGTCCTTTAGGATAAGTAGGTGGTTGGTTGGTTAAATATTAATTTCTGAAAGAGTAGAATTCTATATTTCCAGGGCAAAAAATTAAATGGCATTCCAAAGTAATTAACCCAGGAAGTAAACACACACCAAATATGTTAAAAAAAAAAATCCTCAACCAACCCTTGCAGCTTTAAGGGGTATCGCACTTGCTCTGCAAACAAGGTTTGGGCAGCATTGGTGGAGAGAGGTTCTGGAGTGGATTGAGCTGGAGCTGTCTCTCATGCTGGCAGGCTCTGTGTACAGAATACGAAAGCCCGCGGTTGTGCAGGAAATAGAGTAAATTATTTCCTTTGCTCCGACTGAAAGGAGCGGCCTTGTATAAAAATAAGAATAATCTTTGCTCCGCTAATGCCATGACTGAACCTGGTTTTTGGAGCAAGTGTGGTACCCCCTTTAGTCTCCACACAGTCCTCAAAAACAACCCTCCAGCCCCATGAAAAACTGTTTAACCAGAGCAAGCAAGATGAAGCAAGGCGCTTTGAATCAAATCCTTCAGTACTTCAGTCCAAAATGTCAATTCAATTTTGTAATCCAATGAGTGATATTAATAGAACATGAACAAGCTAAACTAAACCCTCTCTAGTGTATGTCCAGATTGATACTCAGTTTTCGTGTCCATAATTTAAGCTTTTATCATCATCAGTACCCCCATTTCCCCCCCTTTTTTTTTTTTTTTCAAGGGGTGGGGATGCTCTAGCGCCAATGCAGGACCCCTGACAGGCAAGGGGTCCAGCTCTGAGGCTGTTTGCATTTTGAACCTTTGGTGGGGTAATTTGTAAAGAGCGGGGTCCCTATCCCTTGCTCCCCCCTTGTATCGTTGGGGATACTTGGCTGACTACACCATCACACGTATCTCTGGTTTATTGCAGCTGAAGATTAATCGGGGCCAGCGTGAAAAGCTCCTGCGCCAAGCGTGGAATGAGGCTGAAATCAGTAAGCAGTTTGCCAAGTCCAGGTGGAGTCAGAACCTCAAGAAGGGAAAGTTGGTGAGAAACTACCCCTACTTATTTTAATTTGTTGTACTCGATAGCTATTACTTTTATTCTCATTTAAACATTGAATTGATGTTAAACACAGGTTGTTGGTGAGAATAGCACCAACATAACAAAATAGAATAGTACAGTACACCAGATGATTGAAATTTTATTTCTCCGATATGCACTGGTTCAAGACCTGTATGTATTAGTACCATTCCTTTCTCACTCTGTGAATCAAAGTTACATTTCATATCTATGAATTTCATTGAGAGAAATGCCAAAGGCTATTTAGTTTACCAGATTGCAAAACATAGGAATTGAAGGTGTACATCACATCTGAAATAAGTATGTGCAAAGGTTAATAATTTTTTTAACATTGAGGAAAAATATCTTTGCAGCGTGACCAGATGACTGACTACTGCAAGTACAAAGTAGGAAGAGCAAAACAAACTAGAAACAAGATTGTCCGCAATTTGTTTAATCAAATGAAGAACAGGTCCCTGAAGACCCAGCGGAAAGCCATAGCCAAGAAGAGGCAGGCAATAAAGAAGCCCAAGCAGAAGGTTGCAGAAAAGAAGTAATAAAGTGAACGTCATCAATAAAGAGGAATCATATATCTTCTTGTCAATATCCAGTCTTGTTTTTTTACCAGTCTTACATTTGAACTAGGGGATAGATATATACAATACATAATACTGTAATGCTCTTGTGGATGTATTGTCAGCTTTGTTTGCAGACGTAAAAATAATCAGCACATTATAAGTTAATTAAGTGACTAAAGGTATCTTTGGGGATTATAATTTTACTTTTGTATACTGTATATATATATATATATATGAGAAAAATGCTGAGAAATGGTGTTATAAATGTAGTGAAAGTCTGTTTATTTCTCACTACAATATTTAATGTACAAGACTTTTGATTCCTGTAGGAAATTAGTGTTGGATGAGTATGGTAATTAAAAGGACATCATCTGGTAAGTTGCTGCTTTTCTTTACTCGTGATTTTAGTGCACAATATATTATTACAATTATAATTTCTGTAGTATTAAAATATTTTGCAAGCACATGCACATATTCTCAATTTAGACCTGATTTGAAAAGGGAGTGTATTGTAAAGCTAATATTTTTATTGTATTTTCCAGATCAGATTGAATGTGAGAAAGTGGGCAGGAGAATCAAAGTGATTGTAAGTACAGTACTGTACTGTAATAAGGCTTAGGTTGTTGGTATATGTAAGCAAAGTAATTTACATTTTTACATCACTCAAACAAGCTTGACCCTTCATTATTCTCTAGCAATTATCATTGTTTATAGGAATTGCAGACTGTCTGATACTTGAAGCTAGAGTCATGTCTGATTGTCTGAAAATTTTGAAAACTAGGCATGTTTCATTTGTTAATGGGGGGTTATTGCTCTTACAGGTCTGTTGGAGACAATGACGTACATTCAGGTGAGAATTTTTTTTATTAGCCTAGTTTGGTTACACAAAAGTTTTATTTAATATTCTCCCATGATGATACTTTTTGATAGGAATTGCCGACTGATCGATAAATGAAGCTAGATTTAATCCTGACAAATATTATGTTAGCGTGATGAAATTAGTTGTGTATTTTATAAATTGAGAAACTATTCACTTTCAGGTCAATGTGATGAAGGAAGCAGATTTGTGTGCTGAGAAAAAATGAGGAATGTTTTGGTAAGAACTACTACAGTATAATTACTCATGGCTACATACAGTCTCTTATGATGATCCTTGTTGATAGGAATTGCCGACTGATCGATACATGAAGCTAGATTCAGCTCTGATTAAGTAATGAAGAGAACACTGCAGTATTATATAATGTACCCATATTAATGAGTGTTACATTTTTCAGGCAGGCGACTGTGTTATGGAAGTAGACATGGAAAACTAGGGGAGCAAGGTGAGATATAAATAAGTTGCCTTTGTTACTAGAATTTGAATGTGGTGCTTTTGTTAAATCATGTGCACACAATAGTATTGTATTGGTCACAACATAAACTGTTTGGCTATCATAATTTTGTGCATAGAATAATGCATCTTGTCGCCTCCCATTGCCTCTGTGGCTCTTGGAGTGAATCAAGGTAGCAACAAATTACAGGTACCTTATGATAGAACTACTGTTCATCTTGGTCTCATTTTATCATATTTTGAAATATGCTCAATACATTTATGCTACTTGAATTGCCGACTGATCGGTACTTGAAACTAGATTTGGGCTTGAAAATGTTTGTGAGCTCAGTGAAAATAGTTTTATCTTTATATATATTGATAAGCTATTTGCTTTCAGATTGGATGTGATGAAGGAAGCAGATCTTATTTGTTTGATGCTGAGAAGATGTAAAAATATTTTGGTAAGAAAAACTTTGCCACATGTCTCAGGAGTAAGCAGGCTTGTGACCTGTGTCGCGAGGGAGAAGCTCCCATAATAAAACTCCTTGCTCAGTGTGACATATACCTTGGTTAATCTTATAAAGAGGTGAATTACTTTATTCACTAATCTTTCCTGTTCATAATACCATACCCCTCATGAATTGCTTTCCATCAATTGGAGCTGGCCATTTGGTCTACATACTGTATAAACATTAGACAATTTGATTATTGTTATCCTTATAAATTATAATATATATGATGATCCTTGTTGATAGGAATTGCCGACTGATCGATATTTGAAGCTAGATTCAGCTCTGATTAAGTAATGAAGAGAACACTGCAATATTATATAATGTACCCATATTAATGAGTGTTACATTTTTCAGGCGGGCGACAGTGTTATGGAAGTAGACATGGAAAACTAGGGGAGCAAGGTGAGATATAAATAAGTTGCCTTTGTTACTAGAATTTGAATGTGGTGCTTTTGTTAAATCATGTGCACACAATAGTATTGTATTGGTCACAACATAAACTGTTTGGCTATCATAATTTTGTGCATAGAATAATGCATCTTGTCGCCTCCCATTGCCTCTGTGGCTCTTGGAGTGAATCAAGGTAGCAACAAATTACAGGTACCTTATAATAGAACTACTGTTCATCTTGGTCTCATTTTATCATATTTTGAAATATGCTCAATACATTTATGCTACTTGAATTGCCGACTGATCGGTACTTGAAACTAGATTTGGGCTTGAAAATGTTTGTGAGCTCAGTGAAAATAGTTTTATCTTTATATATATTGATAAGCTATTTGCTTTCAGATTGGATGTGATGAAGGAAGCAGATCTTATTTGTTTGATGCTGAGAAGATGTAAAAATATTTTGGTAAGAAAAACTTTGCCACATGTCTCAGGAGTAAGCAGGCTTGTGACCTGTGTCGCGAGGGAGAAGCTCCCATAATAAAACTCCTTGTTCAGTGTGACATATACCTTGGTTAATCTTATAAAGAGGTGAATTACTTTATTCACTAATCTTTCCTGTTCATAATACCATACCCCTCATGAATTGCTTTCCATCAATTGGAGCTGGCCATTTGGTCTACATACTGTATAAACATTAGACAATTTGATTATTGTTATCCTTATAAATTATAATATATATGATGATCCTTGTTGATAGGAATTGCCGACTGATGGATATTTGAAGCTAGATTCAGCTCTGATTAAGTAATGAAGAGAACACTGCAATATTATATAATGTACCCATATTAATGAGTGTTACATTTTTCAGGCGGGCGACAGTGTTATGGAAGTAGACATGGAAAACTAGGGGAGCAAGGTGAGATATAAATAAGTTGCCTTTGTTACTAGAATTTGAATGTGGTGCTTTTGTTAAATCATGTGCACACAATAGTATTGTATTGGTCACAACATAAACTGTTTGGCTATCATAATTTTGTGCATAGAATAATGCATCTTGTCGCCTCCCATTGCCTCTGTGGCTCTTGGAGTGAATCAAGATAGCAACAAATTACAGGTACAGTCGGCAAAATAAGTATCAACACCACCCTTATGGACAGTGCTATGTAGGGTTGGTATTCCTGACTACACTCGCGCCACTCACGTGACTCACAGCCGCACCTCTGGTACCTCAGTATGGTGTTGATTGTCCGAGGGGAATGACGTGTGTGTTTTCCTAAGTACTACTCCTGTCTCCACTGTGAGTTTTCAAAGTTTTCTCTTGTTCTGAAGTACTCAGACACTTTCAGTATATTTAATAATGAGTTTGCAAATAGTAATTGCTCTTGATCACTTATAATTCTTACCCTAATTAGAGAATATCAAAATTTTCATGCATGGACGAACATACTGAATGTGTTTTGTAGAGTAAAGCAGAAAAGAGAGAATTTTGTAATAGCTCCCTTAATGATATAGTTATGTTATTGTGAAATAAGTTGTCATTCAGTGTTTTCATGGTGGACATTTAGTCTGGCATAGAGTGGGAGAGAGTCAGACACAGTCAGCAAAGAGACCAGTACCAACATCCTCACACCGTGACAGGCAGACGGCAACTGGGCGTACTGTCTACTCTGTACTCGATAGTGGGTAGTCAGTACTCAATGTCTAGTGGGGCGGCGGCAGCCACACCAGAGTTGCCATTTGGTATTTTTCATTACCAAATCTGGCCCAATTTGGTAATAAATAATTTTGATTTGGTATTGGACCTGAATGGTGGATTGTCTGCTGTCTTTTATATTAACTTACAATACTTCAAAACCTTCATCTACACAACATAGGCTACTGCTATTTATGAGGAGAGAGATTACTCATATATATATATATATTACTCTTGCTTTAATAATTTGGTAATAAAAATTGAGTTTGGTAAGAGGCAGATTTCAAATCTGGTAACACTGACTGCCACACTCCCTGTCTGGGATCCACACATCAAGAGTACCAACCATACCTCGCAAAAATTTTTAATTTCAATATAAGGGTGGTGTTGATACTATTTTGCTGACTGTACCTTATGATAGAACTACTGTTCATCTTGTTCTCATTTTATCATATTTTGAAATATGCTCAATACATTTATGCTATTTGAATTGCCAACTGATCGATACTTGAAACTAGATTTGGCCTTGAAAAATGTTATGTGAGCTCAGTGAAAATAGTTTTATTTTTAATATATTGATAAGCTATTTACTTTCAGATTGGATGTGATGAAGGAAGATCTTAATTGTTTGATGCTGAGAAGATGCAAAAATATTTTGGTAAGAATAACTTTGACACATGTCTCAGGAGTAAGCAGGCTTGTGACCTGTGTGGCGAGGGAGAAGCTCCCATAATAAAACTCCTTGCTCAGTGTGACATATACCTTGGTTAATCTTATAAAGAGGTGAATTATTTTATTCACTAATCTTTCCTGTTCATAATACCATACCCCTCATGAATTGCTTTCCATCAATTGGAGCTGGCCATTTGGTCTACATACTGTATAAACATTAGACAATTTGATTATTGTTATCCTTATAAATTATAATATATATGATGATCCTTGTTGATAGGAATTGCCGACTGATGGATATTTGAAGCTAGATTCAGCTCTGATTAAGTAATGAAGAGAACACTGCAATATTATATAATGTACCCATATTAATGAGTGTTACATTTTTCAGGCGGGCGACAGTGTTATGGAAGTAGACATGGAAAACTAGGGGAGCAAGGTGAGATATAAATAAGTTGCCTTTGTTACTAGAATTTGAATGTGGTGCTTTTGTTAAATCATGTGCACACAATAGTATTGTATTGGTCACAACATAAACTGTTTGGCTATCATAATTTTGTGCATAGAATAATGCATCTTGTCGCCTCCCATTGCCTCTGTGGCTCTTGGAGTGAATCAAGGTAGCAACAAATTACAGGTACAGTCGTGGCACATAGTCCTTAACCAGGGTGTAAGGGAAAGTCTGTTCAAGGACTATGTGTCGCGACTGTACCTAATGATAGAACTTTTTTATATCTTGGGCTCATCATATTTTGAAATATGCTCAATACAAGTATACTATTTGAATTATTGTATTAATCTATCTCTATAGCTCTGATGAATCACCACCTGTGGAAACAACTGCATCCTATGGAGTGGCCATGAGTAAAGTGTCTGCTGTCTGCAGTTTTCTGTTCAGACACTCCTCTTGATTGGTCAAGCCTCTACTTAAACTCTCATTTCTCTCCCTCATGTACCATTACTCACTCGTGAAGTTGGTATGCTTCACTACTTGTGAGGTAGCTACAACAGGAAGGAAAGTGAGAAAATGTTTAGTTTGTTGACAGGCAGACATTAGTAATATTATTACTATCTGCTTGTCAACAAACTATAACTTTTGCTGACTTACCTTCCTGTTGTAGCTTCCTATAAGTAGCAAGGCATACCATCTTCATATGTTGGCAATAGTACTCCACCCTATTTAGCTATGTGACTGTTGATCAGAACTAGGTCTACATTCACTCTAGGTCCCTCAATTTCACTCGCAAGCACCATTGTAAACTCCCTATTCTCAGTACAGGATCTCCTTTAAATTTATTTAGGTATGTGTCCCAATGTCATAACCCCATGTTTTTGCCGAGAATCTCTGTTTTTCCTCTACTTGCTGTTAAATGTTTCAATAAAGGCTGTTACCATAATTATATATATTTTGTTTTCCCCTTCGACAATGAGGGATCTAGCTTATACAGTTTCATTATATTGAATTGGGAGGGAATGAAATTGTATGAAAAGCATGTAAATGAAATGCATTGGTATTGAAAAGTACATTAGCAGCATTGATCTCTTTTGAAGTGTTGGAATAAACACAGTATAAACACTAAAAGCTTACCAGAGCGCTGAAGTGGCTTCTAAAATGGCAGAAGTCGGTAGTAAATATTGTAGTCTGTACAGGAAACTGAATGCTTTGTGGGCCCAGATTGGCATTTCCCAGTAATTTCAAATAGCATATACTTCACACATGACACTTATGTGTTTTGACAGTGCACAGGTAATGAAATACCAGTATATGAGCATCACACCAGAAGTCAGTTTCTTGTAGACTGACAATAGAAGAGCACTTGTCAAATTCCAAATACTGTCAATGGACATCAGTGTGTATTGGCACCAAGCCCAAAGGGATTATTTGGCATGAAGACGAGCATGTGAGTGGCAGATAAAAGTTTGATAATTGCAGTGCTGCACACTAGTCATCAGAGACCATATATTGAGCTGGTACAGAGATGTTTCCATGAATGACCATAAAAATACTGGTTATAAAAGCCAAGTTGTACCAGGATGGTGAGCCCTGAAATGGCAAACTCTATTAATGGATAGACGTTAAACTTATGAAGTTCCCCAACATGGAGGCTTTGTGAGCAGTTGGTTATACTTAAGCACCTTCCACACGAGAGTCAAAAAGACGGTGGGCAGACAATGTTGCCAAATTTGTGGGTGGGTGGCGGGTACAAGTGGCCAATGGCTGCTGGGGATTACCGTACTTGATCTGGTGACTGGTAAAAAGTGATAAAATTCCACTCGGTTGCCCGTGCCCGCTGTTTTTTTGCCTCATGTGGAAGGGGCAAGAAGTCTGCTGAGAAGAACAGTGCCTGATGTTTTCCATGCCCTGACAGATGAAACACACTACCTTAGTTTTAAATACTGAAAATTGTCCTCACTTTCATAAGAACAAGAGAGCACAGTTAGACTGCAGTTCTAAAAATGTATCTGATATTGTCAGAAATGGCAGCAATCTTTATACTGGGCTATACTGTATACATCATAAATACCCCATTTCCCTTTTTAAATAGGGTGGGGAGGCTCCAGCGCCAATGCAGGATCCTCGGCAAGCAAGGGGTCCAGCTCGTTTGAGGCTATATGAACTTTAAGTAGGGTCATTGTTAGAGAGCAGGTCCCCAACCCTCCTGTATCGTAGGGGATTATACATTATATCCAAAGTCTGATAATTCCTGGGTATCTCTTTGGACAAGATTTGTCATTTATTTGGTCAAAGAAAAATGCCAGCCCAGTCTGTGATTTCTATGCAGGTGCATAAGAATGGAAAATGAGTATGAAAACTACTCTCAATAAACAAGTGTCAGAAACTGGAAAACACTTCAGCATCCATCATTCATTTTGCCTCCAAATAAGAATACCCTTTATTGACATAACAGTAGAAATTGTTGCCACCGACTCGAAATCTTCATTAGGCCTCTTGAACATTGGTATTTATAACATTCACCACAAACAGACTTAAAATAGCACCCACCAAGTTAACTGTCACCCTTCTCAACAACTTGAACGCAGAAAACCGCTACACACCACACCTCACCATAAACAACACACCTATACCACACACACACACACACAAAATACTTGGCATAACATACAATACATCCATGACATTCAAACAACATATTACGGCCATCAAAAACATATGCATGCAAAGACTTAAATTTAAGCCCTCAGATCACTTGCCAGCACAACATTCGGACACAACAAGGAAATCACAACCCCAGTATACAAACAATATATTCGATCAGTGATGGATTATGCAAGCCCTGCCTGGGCTTCAAACCTCCCTGAGACTCATCACAACACCCTTCAAACCATACAGAACAGAGCCCTAAAGACAATCACAGGCTGCACAGCTACCACACCTACAGACCACCTACACTATGAAACCAAAGTCCTCAAAATCAAGGATCATCTTGACATGAGAGGCACACAAACACTTGCTGCAGCCTCCACAAACCCACACCATCCACTACACTACATGGCAAAACACCCACACATGCCAAGGAACATCAAAACAACACCCAGTACACGATACCATACACAAATTCTATGATCTCTTACACCCTGTCCACCCCAAACCAATCTCCAGAAGCATATCCATATTCATATCACTCACAAATCCATCCAAACATTCAAGAACAACACTCAGCTGCACACACGACCTGACATCCACCCATCTGAATCCTCCCTTCCCCGTGAGGACAGAGTCCAGCTGCGGTGTGGCTACCACCCGACCCTTCTGACATATCAGAAGCTGGATGGAGCCATTGTGGATGCCTGTCCGGTATGTAACACAGCACCCAACTCTATTAAACACATTATGGAAGACTGCAATGTACACAACCACACAAGATGGGCCCAGTGGGGCTGACTTTATTCTCTCTGAATATTAGTTATCAACCACGGCTAGAATAAAGATTGTTGTAGGATCTGGTCACTTTCTAGTGGATTTGACGAGATCTGCCCACATGGATTAAAAATCCATGTGAGGTGTAATGCAACCGGAGGCCTTTTTTTTTTTTTTTTTCACTGCTGTGTGGACCGCCAGCACATGGGGGTGCACTTCCCTTTGCATGCAGCAGTGTAAACTCCCTCCCCCTTATGGTCCCTTCAGGGCTGGTCTCATGGAAGGTACGGTCCCACGTGTAGCTCTTGTGGTAACGTGGACTTGGGCCCACAGCACTGGCTGTGGGATCAAAGACCTTCCCCCCAATCTCCCTGGCGGTCGGAGGCCCCCAGACTCCTTGGTCCAGTAAGCTCTGGTCCCATTTCCTTGGGATGTGCTTCGGTAGCCCAGGCATATAGGGCCAGCCCCTCCTTTATTTTAATTTGTTTTTTCACTGTGACCAGAGTGTACCAGGGGCCTGTGGGGCAGGAGGCCATTCTGCCCCGGGAGAACATCAACAACAACCACCACACAACATACACTCTCTGAGGACACTGTGGGAAAGCCCGGTTCAGGCCATGGCCTTCCTCAGGAGCTCGGGGCTGCTTGGCCAGACAGCTTGAGGAACTTCAACATTCAATCAATATGTAATAAATTTTGAAGTTCCTTATGAGTTTTATCGATAATTTTGTTCAACAGAGACTTTATTTTTCTCTATGATATTGGCATAGTCAAGGTCACCCTCCCAAGATCCCGTTTATTTTTCATGTCCAAGAATGTTAGGTAGGGTATTTGCAGTGATAGTTTTACAGTGTCTGTTCTGTAACCTTAAACACAAAGCATGAAACAGAGGTTCTGCAATTTACATTCTTTGAGTTATGAAATGAAACTAAAAACATACTCAGTAATGTATTAGCTAAATTATTCTAAAGCTTTGGGAGAATACAATGTCAAACTAAAAACATCAACGCCAGGCCCACATTCTTCCATGTCCCCAATCATTGCAAAAGTAATTTCCTTATAATATCAGTTGATTATAATAAATTGCTGAACATTAACTAAAATATGACTACAAAATAATTTATCAACCAATAATTATGAACCAAAAAATATCATGTTCATCTCATTTACTCGTTACAACAATTACTGACGTTTAATAAATTTTTAGCAAAAATATGAGGGAGAGGGAAAACTTAAGTACAGTATTAGTTTGCATGTTCACAAGCATCAATCCATTCATTATAGACATCAACAGGCTCTGAGAGGTAGTTGATGGAACACTGAAAATCTTCTAGGCAGACTCTACAGGAGACCCGACCAGCATTCCTTGGTTTGTCCCTGAAAAAGATACAGCAAGATAATGAATGGGGGAATGTCCTTGGAAAAAAAAAAAAAAAAAATCTTTCACTAGTATTATTCAGTGTAAACTATTTTGATTTCTGATATAACATTAACTTGGGACAGTTTTGTGTACAACCCATCTTGTATTATGGACTTGTGCTAATTTTTTTCATCAATACAGAGATACCTAGGGGCTTGACACTGGAAAAATTAAAATGTTTGCTCTGAAAGATGCAAATGGAGAAACCATGATTATGAAAACGTGTTCAGAAATCTTTAACTAAAACGTCCAATCATAAGTTAGGAGAAATTTGCTTAGACACCAAAAGATTTGCTTCTGTACCAATAACTCGTTACACATCCTACAATACTTACATCTTTACCTCACAAGACTTTTCGTGATTGCAAAACGGACAATTGAACTGTGTGTCAAGTGGTTCAATGTTCTTCCTCTTGGGTGGAGGCTTCCTCTTTGACTTGCGACGACCCATTGAGACCCTAAGAGTGTTGACAACCTATGCCTATAAAAAAAATATATATATTATTATTACGTAGGGAGCCAGCACTAGGCTTAGAGGGGTTTTGTTGGCACGAAGGCAAGCATGGGGTTGGTAAAAGGAGATTGAGAAAGTCATACTACTACTGTAATTGGGTTACACACGGGATTAAAGGCAGTAAAGTGACAAGAAATGCACAAGGTGTGGGAGGGAGACCTAATATGAAACCCTCTTACTTTAGGGGTAATATAATCATAAATAAAATCTTTCAATTTTTTCCATTGAAAAACCTATAGACATATTGGAAGAGGTGAAACTGCATTAGATAGTCTGGATGGATACAGAAGAACTCCCATCACAAGTACAAGTAGTCACAAGTGCACAAGAAACGAGGGTAAGATCATGGAAATAATGGTTTAGACAATGATTTTCTTTGGCTACTAACACATTAAGCATATAAATCTTTTGCTGGTGTTTGTTTTGTGATCAAGTGTGTTGACAAACCTTTGCCAATTTAATGTTTTATGTTCTTTAATTTTGTTGTTTACGTTTATTTGTCAGAATGGTATTATTACAGAAGTACTGTGTTTTTGGCTAGGGCCGCGCAGAGTTACCACATCCAGCTAGGTCCCGGGAATTTGCCTCAGTCATTTTATGATAGTTTACACCAGTTATATCCTGGTAGTTTGCCCAGGTTAGGTCCTGGTAGTCTGCTGTGGTCTAGGTTAGGTTAGGTCAGACTAATTTCACAATTATGTTTGTAAAATGAGAGAAACACCGTAGATGAAAAGTGTCTTAGAATGGTCCAAAATAGAGGGTAATAATACTAAAATATACAATATAGTGAACCCAATACTTCTGTAAATTTACCGTCAGAATGAATAGTTTTACGGTCTACCTGTTATCGGTAAATATTGAAAGAATTATCGTTATTGCGTATGGTTTTTCTATCTTCATTACCCACTTATTTGGACCATTCTAAGACTATTTTCTTCTATGGCATTTCCTCCGCAAATGCCCCTTGAAATTAGCCTGACCTTACCTAACCTAACCTAGACAGCATCAGACTACCGGGACCTAACCTGGGCAAACTACCGGGATCTAACCTGGGCAAACTACAGGGAAATAACCGTGGTAAAGTACAGGAAATGACCGGGGCAAAATACTGAGATCTAGCCAGATCTGGCAACACTGCTACAAAACGGTAATTCTTTCAATAAATATCCTGTTATCCTTCCAATAATATAACAGTACACAGGTGACGTGAAAACAAATAATATCGTTAGCTAATGTCTCTACAGTATCCACAATATTATCCAAATAATGCACTAATGCACAGAGTGGTGAGTCACCATACGATGCACAATATTCATCAAGTAACAAACAGAACCCCAGCTTGGTTATCCCACATGTTAAAGTATTATATGGGTATTACAATTGCTCTTAGAGTTGCACCATCGAATAATCTGCTATGCTATGGTGTCATGGTGACCTTCTAATTCCATAATACCTATACAGAAATTACTTGAATGTTTGTTTCCGTCTGAGTGTCCGGTTGTTCCTTGTCCTAAGACTATTGCAGGAGGTGTCACAAGCTTCGGGGAAAATAGAATAACATCTAAGTGAACCGCCAAGTGCCAACCTCACGAGTACCCTGCAGCTTGTAAACAAACCAAATTTAACCAATGTCTATATACAGGTTACATAATAGAACATTTTGTATTGATTTTTTTATATTGTTACACTAGCATTCAAAATATTATATAGGAGAGATCTTATATCAATGTGTTCACAATAGCATGATGTACGTACCTATAGGTGTCGAAAGCGCAAATTCTTATATTATGACTTCTCTACACTGTGATGAGGATATGTCTTAATGTGAAGCTGTGTTATTATGAGGTCTCGGTCGGAATTATATGAATACAGTACAACTACTGTAATAGATATACTTAAATTGTTACTCACATGCAGTCTATTATAGGATGTTCGAAACTAGAACAGCCGAGTCACCAAAAGATAATGATCTCCTTTATATATTTATTCAAGTTTCCTTTGTTTCCCCCAAGCAACCATGCAGTGATGATATTCTATGCAAGGTAAATATTATAGACTTTTAAAATCCGATGATAATGGACGGATTTCGGAGGAAATACATGTCAGTGTGATAAACCCTCTATTATAATAAATGTGACCGAGTTGGGTCGGGTTGGTGATGTGACCGCTGAGTCAAACCCCTGACTTTGAGTGAGACTCAGCTCAGTCAGCTGACTCAGCTGGGGTCTCTGTCTGGGGCTCTGCCACTGTGGTAAAGAAGAAGAAGAAAAAATAATCTACTATAAGACGAAGGTCGTGGATAAAAAGAAAGAAGTTTCTCTGGCTCTGCTGGATGGTACACAAATAGTTGACACAAGATTCACTCAGAAGGGAGACATTGTGATGAATTTTGAGGATGAAAAGAAGAGAGATGAAGCAGCACAAAAACTTATGGCTGTCCCTGATGTAACGACAAAAAATGTAAGAAAGTTAAAGCCCAAGATAATGGTTTGTAATGTTAACAAGGAGGACGAATCCGGAGACAAGATTATTGAGAATCTGTGGTTGATCGGAACGAATAGCCTACTTATTACAGGGAGATACTGACGTAAAGGCGAAAATGGAGCTACTTTTTGACAAACCTACTTCAGTTGGTACCAAGCATTATATTATTAGGTGTGACCCAAATATAAGGGAGCTGATTCATAAGAATCGTGATCAAGTCAAATTGGAATGTGGTGTATATTCTGTGAGGGATAGATAAATATGGTGACGGTCTGTTATCATTGTCAAAGGTTGGTCATATTACACATAGGCTAAATGTTCAGCCAAAGCAAAGGGAGAAGATCCAATCTATGCTATGTGTGCTGGTAACCATAACATGAGGGATTGTACGTTTACTGAGAGGAAGTGTATAAGCTGTATGAGGTTTAAGAAAACCGATTTTGAGCATGCGGCAAATGATGGTAAGTATTGTTCAGTTATGCAAGAGGAACTTGAAAAAATTAAACGTAGCACAGAAAACGGATACTGAGTAGCATAGACTCAATTTTAGGAGGTGTTTTTTTTAATGCACATTTATGATAATGCTAAGATTCGAGAAATGACACCTGTAATGTATACTTTCTTGAATTTACAAAAAATACTTAAAGAACTATTTAAGTGTTTTTTAATTAAGAAATGTCCGGATTAGTGATAATTGCAGTATTTTTTTAAAGAAAAGATTGAAAACACATCTCTGCTCGCTGGTTACGACATGGATAATAATATGAACATTAAATAAAAGTGTTTATAGTGTTAAATAATATTAAGGCCTTTGAGGGAAGCCCTGCTGAGCACCATCTGCTGGTGGACTCAGGTGGAGCGGGGCATAGAATATCTAACAAGTAAAAATAAGTCCTGTTTCAGTAATGTTTTGACAGTTGATTCAAGAACGTTTGTGGTGCATACGATGGTGTGGTACCGGTACGATGACTCCATAGACAAATAATACGGCCATCGTACCGGTAGCATGCCATCGTATACACCACAAATGTTCATGAATACGGCACCTTCCCTGGCTTCCCACTCAGCTGATCAGTTAAACCACACGTGAGTTCAATGGTAAATATTGAAAGAATTACCGTTATTGCGTACGGTTTTTCTACCTTCATTACCCACATATTTAGACAATTCTAAGACTAATTTGGTAAATATTGAATGAATTACTGTTATTGGGTACGGTTTTTCTACCTTCATTACCTACTTATTTAGACCATTCTAAGACTATTTTCTTCTATGGCATTTCCTCCGCAAATGCCCCATTTACAAGATAGGGCATATTCAAATGGGGCATTTTGAAATTAGCCTGACCTTACCTGACCTGACCTAACCTAACCTAGACCGCATCAGACTACCGGGACCTAACCTGGGCAGACTACCGGGGCCTAACCTGGGCAAACTACCGGGAAATAACCGTGGTAAAGTACAGAAAATGACCGGGGCAAAATACTGGGACCTAGCCGGATCAGGCAACACTGCTACAAAATGGTAATTCTTTCAATAAATACCACTAATTTTTTCTATGGCATTTCCTCCGCAAATGCCCCATTTCCAAGATAGGGCATATTCAAATGGGGCATTTTGAAAATTAACCTGACCTTACCTAACCTAACCTAGACCGCTTCAGACTACTGGGACCTAACCTGGGCAGACTACCGGGACCTAACCGGGGCAAACTACCGGGAAATAACCTTGGTAAAGTACAGGATATGACTGGGGCAAAATACACTGGGACCTAGCCAGATCTGGCAACACTGCTACAAAACGGTAATTCTTTCAATAAATACCGAAAATAGTCTTAGAATTGTCTAAATAAGTGGGTAATGAAGGTAGAAAAACCGTACGCGATAACGGCAATTCTTTCAATATTTATCAAAACAAATTATGGACAAACGCTTGAATATTATTGAAACTTGGTTCGAGTTTTGTCATTCTTGCATACGGCCCCAACCACACTATTTTTTTTTTCTTGATTTTTGCAATTATTATATTTTGATGATTTTTGTACTTGAATAGGCTATTTTTTGATGAATTTTGTACTTGAATATTTTTTGATGAATTTTGTACTTGATGACTTTTGCATTTATTTAGAATAGTTACATGCAGTATAGTGTAAGCAATTCTTATATATAACCTACATAATATATGTGTGTGACTGTACAGAGAACAAAATGACACATGACAATAAGCAACCAAGACCCATAATTTATTATTATTATTATTATTATTATTATTATTATTATTATTATTATATGCTGTGTAATTGGCGTCTATAAAGTTTTCGGTATTAATTTTCTTGTGGGTGAATTATTGGAGGGTCTGATTCCTCCAAACTATGCCATGAAACTATGGGCCGCGTTCAAGAACATCCGTAGTGTGTACGATGGTGTGGTACTGTACGACGGCTCTGTTGTTGTTTGTCTATGGAGCTGTCATGCCGGTACCACACCATCGGAGGAATCGGTAGCCTTCCAATTCACCCACAAGAGAATTTCCTGTTAGGTTAGGTAGGTTGGGTTGGGTTGGGTTGGGTATTAGTTAAGATTAAGAAAAGCCATAGAAAAATTAATTAACATACCAATTTCCTTCATATTTTGGTAGGTTAGGTTAGGTTAGGTATTAGTTAAGATTAAGAAGAGTCACAGAAAAAGGAATGTACTTACCAATTTCCTTCATATTTTGGTTGGTTAGGTTAGGTTAGGTATTAGTTAAGATTAAGAAGAGTCACGGAAAAAGGAATGTACTGTACTTACCAATTTCCTTCATATTTTGGTTGGTTATTGTTTTTGGTATTTATGAAGTAATTTCCCAGTGTGGCCGTACATTTTGACCTGGTTTGGGGCCATATTCAAGGACATTCGTGGTGTATACGATGAGATGGTCCCTTTCTTCATATATGTTCCGACACTGGACATAGGCTTCATCAAGCCCATTACGGTGGCCCAGGTCAACTGCTACACACACACACACACACACACGTCTCAATTTTCGAACTGGTACCCAGCCACAGAGGGAAGGAAGTGAGAGTAATTCCCAAATACTGCAGCTGTTATGGTACTAGCGAGGGTGTTTTACGACGTTCGGTGGCCTTATACTTAGTGCCTGAAACTCAAATTGGAATAGTAAATATTCTCAGGCCCTCACCTGAGAGGAATCGATCTCCCAACCTATAGGTTATGAGTCCAGCACACTAACCACTCGGTTACTGGTACCACACCATCGTCAACACCACGGATGTTCTTGCGTACGTCCCCAAGTTGATTTTACCCCAATGTTAGGAACAGGCTATCATTATGTTTTATATGGTCCTGCTTCATGGCATACTTTGGAGGAGTCAAGACACTCGAATGTACCAAAAGTGTACCATCTCCTTAATTGATGTTTACCTTCATGCTTTGTTTTAGAGATACTCCTTACACTCCAATTTCATAATCTTGGGGGAGAGCGTCGGGGAACTTGGGGGGGTTTTGGGTGTTGGAAAATACGTCCATTTCATATATTTGGATGGAACTATGGGCCGTATTCAAGAACATTCATGGTGTTGATGATGGCATGGTACCAGTATGTACAATGACTCCATGGACAAACAACAGAGCCATCGTACCAGTACCATGCCATCGTCAACACCATGAATGGTTTGTACTGATGTCATGAACTGTTAATTGGGTAAAGTTTGGTGATGATCTGCTTAATATTTGTACCCGTCCCCCCAAAAATAATGTCTTACATATTTACAGATGTTTTGTCCAGCCTTACACCTCATCACTTCACTACAAGTTCAAATTGCATTATGGAGAAGAAGAGAAACATTGATGTTGTAAGTATGCTACTGTATTGAAAATTGTTCCATACCAATAGCCACCTTGATTCCCCCAAAGTATGCCAGGAAACAGGACTAGATTAACAAAATTAATGGTGGCCAGTTGCTTGGAATAGTTTTGAGGAATTGATTGCTCCAGATTTAGGCTAAGCTACCACCAACCCTGTACTACCCCCCTTAATTAAAAAAGTCTCTAAATCATCAACAGAGATTATATTCTTAAAGTTGAAACACAGTACAGTATACATATAAATGATTAACTTTTCGCTCTATTTTCTGTATTTTTTTTATATAGTTTATAATCAGTTTTCTCTATATTATTTTTTTTGCAGTCAATAGTCAATTCTCCAATTTTTTGTCTGCAGTTATTAATCAGTTCTCTATTTTTTTTTTCTGCAGTTGGTAATCGGTTCTCTATTTTGTCTTTTTCTGTCGTAATTTATCAGTTCTCTAATCTGTTGTCTTTTTCTGAATTGGTAATCAGTTCTCCTTTCTGTCTTTTTCTACAGTTGGTAATCATTTCTCTAATCTTTTTTTTTTTATTCTGCAGTTGGTAATCAGTTCTCTAATCTGTTTTTTTTTATTCTGCAGTCATTAATCAGTTCTCTAATCTGTTTTTTTTTATTTTGCAGTTGGTAATCAGTTCTATAATCTGTTTTTTTTATTCTGCAGTCAGTAATCAGTTCTCTAATCTGTTTTTTTTTATTCTGCAGTTGGTAAGCAGTTCTCTAATTTTTTTTTTATTCTGCAGTTGGTAATTAGTTCTCTAATCTGTTTTTTTTTATTCTGCAGTCAGTACTCCATTCTCTAATCTATTAATTTTTTTCTGCAGTTGGTAATCAGTTATCGAATCTGTCTTTTTTTATCTTTTGCAATCAGTTCTCTGATGTTTTTTCTCTGCAGTTGGTAATCAGTTTTCTAATCTGTTTTTTTTTTTTTTATTCTGCAGTCAGTAATCAGTTCTCTAATCTGTTGTTTTTTTCTCTGCTGTTAGTACAATGTTTTTCTTTTTTTTTTAGTTGGAAATTAGTTCTATTTTGTATTTGTTTTTCTGCATTGGTAATATCACTGAGCTCTTTTTTTTCTGTAATAATTAATTCGTTCTATATTGTATTTTTGCAGTCGGTAATCAGCTCTCTTTTCTGTTTTTTTTTCTTTCTCTGCAGTCTGTAATCAGTTCTTTTGTATTTATTTTTTCTCCACTTGGTAATAGGTTCTATTTTCTGTTATTTTTTCTTTCTTCTGTAGTCAGTAATCAGTTCTATTTTTTTCTCTCTGCAGTTGGTAGTCAGTTCTCTAATCTGTTTTTTTCTCTGCAGTCGGTAATCAGTTCTCCATTCTCTCTTTTCTTTCTCTGCAGTCGGTGATCATACCAGTACACAATGCTGAGCTCTGGTTGAGTGACTGCCTGGCTTCACTCGCCCAACAAACAACAAGCCTTCTCAATGTTGAAGTATCGCTCTTCCTCGACTCGTGCAGCGACAACTCCATGCTGATCCTGTGTGACTGGAACCCAAGGCTACGGGAACTGGGCTACACTGTTACTGTAGTCGAGGAGGATAATGTGTGTCCCAAAGGAGGTAAGATATATGTTGTGCATTTTTAATCAAGGTGGTAATAATTATAATTTTGGTCCATTAGAGTGCCTTGATTTTTCCAAAGTATGCCAGGAAACGGGACCAGGTAAATTAAAATAATGGTGGGCTTTTGCTTGGAATAGTTTAGACTCTAAACTGATTCCTCTAAACTTTAGAGGAATCAGTTGCTCCAGATTAACCAACAACACTATACAATCATATCCACTTAAGGATTGTGGAGAGAAAGCTAATAATGGCTATACAGTAATGCCTTGTTTTGCACTGTTGGTATTTTGGGTGTGTATTGTAGTGTTTGTAATGAATCTGTTAACAGTAAACTCTCATTATTCACTGATTTTATGGGTGTATAATGTACTGAGGTGCTTTACTATACACAGGCCCCGTAAGGGAAATATTGCCTGCGGTGACGTGGGCAGTACTTTAAGGGTTTTGGTGTCCCTTCGGCCCCAGCCAATCCTTTTCAGTTCTTCAACTATCCCTCCGTTCCTTTTCTTTCCTTCTTACTTGCTGTCCTACCTCTCTATCACCCCTTCCCACTGGTGAGGGCTGGTTCTATCCAGAAATGAGGAAGTTGGCATCCTCTACCACACCCTGGCCTGTTCTGTTTGTCTCACTTATTAAAGGCGCGGTCACACAAGCCAATTTTTCGTCAATTATTCACCTGCAATTTTATTATTCACCTGCAATTTTAACTGTGTCTGGTCACACGAGCTAATCGAGATTTGAGCATATTTCGGGAAGTCGGTGGTTGGTTTTGTGGTACAGTTCATCTCCTGCACCCTACAAATATTTTTTTTTTTCTGAATATATATATATATAAAAAAAATCTATTCCAACGATTGGTGCATCTGGTTCCTCTCGGGTTTTTGTTTCTGTGTCCGTGATTGGTTGATTTGATGATAATGCTCATTCAAGGGCTCCTAAAGCGACGTGTCCAAACTTCTCATATCTCAGATGTTTTGATCTATTATGCCTTAAATAAAGTATCTGACACGTTATTATGTTTTTAATATAACAAATATTATTATATAATTGCCAAATGACAAGTGAAAACTGGGTATAGTAGGGAAAATACGGCTGGTTGTTCATCAGGCTACGGAGGTGCTGTATCGTTCGAATCCATTTATTTTAGGTCAAGATACAGAGTAAATATAAATTAAGCAAAGTTAAAGCATGTTATTTTTTGTAATTTTGATTATTTTTTAACAAGATTCAATACAATTTGAAAATCTAAAGCCTGCAATAGCCTCAAGAAGTAGCTAAAGAAATTAAGGATAACGACCAAGTCATAGCTACGACGGAAGAACGAACACAGTGTTGGCGGGAAGACCAACACCACCTCTCTCTCCCGTCGGCTAGCCTAGTAGCTTCTAACTTTTTACTCTATTTAGGTAAGTTTCTTTATTTGTAGGCATTGGAACAAAGAGGCATCAGAGGTCCGGGTCGACAGTACTTTGTTGTTATATGTCATAACAGTAACGACGAGAAGAATACAGCAGTAGGATCTGAGGGGGTAAATATGTCGTCGTCGTTCATGAACTTTATTTGTTTTCCCGCCAAGCGTGTCTTCCACAGCCACTTTCTGCTGCATCCCTTTGGTCTATTTTTGTCATTTCAACAGCACACATGTATTTTAATATAATTTTCTAGGCTTCATAACATTACAGATGGATTATCAGCGGCCATATTTGTTCTCGATATCGTCAGTACAAGACGAGCAGGATCGTGTCATGAAAATTGCCGAAATCTCGTCAGTTTCAGCCAAGATTTAACCGAGTTGACATTGCAGGTGAAAAATTGACGAAAAAATGACTCGTGTGACCGCGCCTTTACTATTTCTCATTCCTTCTGGGTAGCTGACTAGATCGCCCGATTGGGTGGCACAACAAGGAAGACTACAGACAGGGGGAATGTTGGCCCAGGGATACATGCCTGTGAGCCAGCAGTCCCCTCGTCTGTTGCCTTCGAAGAAACAGATCTCACTATCACCCTGACTCCCATTTGGGGGTCCGAGCATCTGCGCGGCTTTGGTCAACCAGACTCGGGACTGCTCTGCCAGACAGTCTGGGGAACTACAACAACAACAACTATACACAGGTTCATTACAAACAGTGCAATACACACCCATAACAACAGTACAAAACAAGTGTCTCTGGTCTATTTTAATAATAATAATAATAATAATAATAATGTTACTCCTTTTATTTCCAGTGGGCTATGCAAAGAATAAAATAGAAAAATAAAATAAAAGAATATAATGATAATCCTTGTCATTAATATTTCCAGTAATATATGCAAAGGATGAAATAATAAGACAAAAGAATAAGAGAATTAAATATAATAATGATAATAATAATAATAATAATGTTACTCTTTGTCATTTCAGTGGGGTATGCAAAAAACAAGGCAGTTCGACAAAGCAGTGGAGAGTATTTGTGCTTCATGGATGCGGTAAGCTTTTCAATATGCAGTACAGTATAGTAATTCACTTAAAGGGGAAGTACAGTGTTGGTAAATCTGGAGCAACTGATTCCTCCAAACTATTCCAGTTAACAGGTCACCATCAATTGTGTTCATCTGGTCCTGTTTCCTGGCATATTTTGGAGGAATCAAGGTGTTGCAATGTATCAAAAATGTACTCTCCCCATAATCCACTTTGTATATCTCTTTAGTCTACACATGTTTTTGTTTCTGTTAAAGTAGTGTGGGATGAAACTGAGTGTCTCTGGTCCAAAAGAGTGCCAAAACCCTTAATTATAATACTGTAGTAAGCCCTTGATATTATAAGGTGATTAATTTTATCACTATCCTATTAACACAATCTCAGTATATGACTTACATAATACAGTAGGCTATCAATGTAAGGTGATTAAATTTAGCACTGTTCTTTTAACACAGACTCAGTAAATCATCTAGTCTGTATGGTAAAGAATAACATAAGCCTGAGTAAACATTTGGTAGTCTTCAATAAGGGATGGAGTGTAAAATGAAGTGGTGCATACAGACAGGTATTTATTCACTGTATGTCCAAGGTTTACAGTACTACGGGCAATACCCTCCCGCGAGGCCAAAGTCTGAGAGTAATAGAGAAATATAGTCATTACATACTTCCCTCTATTATACAGTATGTACCAGTACTCTTTTCTATTTTCTTAAGGACTCCCTTGATGTAGTCAGGTAATTGGAGGTTAGTGAGTCCTTCAAACATTGCCACGAAACACCACCTACATTGAAGGAGATTGTTTCGTTTCATAGTCAGGCGGAATCAAAAGCTACCAGATCTCATACATGATCATAGGGTCCCTTTAGGGGGTAGTACAGCGTTGGTAGTAATTCTGGAGCACCCGATTTCTCCAAACTATTCCAAGCAACAGGCCACCATTATTTTTATTAATCTGGTCCAGTTTCATGGCATACTTTGGAGGATTCAAAGCATTCCAATGTACCAAAAGTGTGTTACCCCCTTAAGCTGAATGGATCTTACCATGAAAATGTCTTTCTAATTTTTCACAATGTTCAATTTATTTACTTTATATTCAATTTTCGAAATAATTGCCACTGTCCATTTTTTGTCAGTGTTTAGTATTTATTCAGTTTGCAGCATCTTATATATATATATATATATATATATATATATATATTTTTTTTTTATACTGTACAATTGTTCATCCAGAGTTTGTGGCCAACTAAGGAGATTTAACATGGAGGTAATTCAAGCTCTTATGTTTGTATGATGGTGTATTATGTTATTAATTAAATGGTAACAACCTCACAAAATACAGTGCAGTAATGCTTTGTTTTGTACTGTTGGTGTTATGGGTGTGTATTGCACTGTTCTTAATGAATCTGTGTGCAGTAAATCCTCTTTTTACATTACACATCCATAACCACAATGGATAATGAGGGTTTACTGTACACAGATTCATAGATAACGGGTATATTACACACCCATAACAACAGCAGTGGAAAATGAGAGATTACTGTAGGTCTTTATATATGTACGCTTACACTGGTCACCCAGACATTTAGTAACATATGTAGATACAGTTATGGTAACTTTTTTGTGTTTTTTCATTTGTACACAAAAGAATACAGTACAGTAATCCCTCATTTTGCACTGTTGTTATGGGTGTGTTGTAGGCCTATATAATTCTGTGTACAGAGTTTATGAGTGTATTGTTTAAAGAGGGTTTACTGTACTGTATACAGATTCATTACAATGCAAACAGTGCAATAAACACCTGTAACACCAACCTTGCAAAAAAAACACACAAAAACAAACTACAGTCTACTTTATCAGTCCTGGGTGGGCTAAAGAATAATTAAAATTGCCTAATGTGGATAGTTCGACTGGCGTCTTATTTATATTTCAATCTTCAGGATGACAGAATGATGCCAACACGGATACAGAGGCAGTATGAAGTAGCAGTTTTGAATCCTGATGTGGTAAGTACTATAATATACTTTACAGCATCTGGCACAAGTTGAATTAAAGAAAATTTCTTTATCAAGTACTGTATATTGTGGAAGGTATGGGCTGAAGGCATGAAGCCAGCTCAATGTCCTCAACTGTGAAAAAAAAAAAAAAAAAAAAAAAAAAAAAAAAATGAGAGAGGTAAAATATCATGTCCAATTTCTCTTGAGATGCCTAGACACAGTGTGTTTGAAGGAGGCTAAGTCATAGTAAGGGGAAAGAGAGATGAAGATAGTGTTTTAGAGTTGACCAGTTGTGTACAGTGTTATGGGTGTGTATTGCACAGTTTGTAATGAATTTGTGTACAGTAAACTCTCTGTACTTTACACACCCATAAACCCAGAGGATAATGAAGGTTTAATGTACTCGTACATGGATTTATAGATAACAGTACAGTATAATACACCCATAGCAACAGTGGAAAACAAGGGATTACTATACCAGTTATCTCTTGCACGAGAGATTTGGACAGAATAGGGGTGAGATTGAATCACTTGAAGAATGTTGTATACTGTCCTGAGGAGAGGAAGCATACATGAGAGAGTTCAGAAGAGCAGTAGCAATAGAAAGGAGAGATTGATGCAACTTTACAATAAAGAAAGCAAGAGGTTGTAGTGAATTAATAAGAGAAAGGCTTTTGATGAAATGCAAGGCCTTTGATTCCACCTTGTCCAGGATTGTTGTGAAGGTTGAACCACCACACACATTACAGCCATACAGTTCTCCATATGGGGGTGGATGAGACCCCTGTGCAGTATAGAGACAGCAGCTGTGTGTGGGTAAACTAGTCACAGAGTCTGCACACCACACCCTATTGAGGCAGTTGTTGTTGATGTTCTCCTGGGGCAGAATGGCCTCCTGCCCCACAGACCCCTAGTACGCTCTGGTCGCAGTGAAAAAGCAAATTAAAAGAAAGGAGGGGCTGGCCCTATATGCCTGGGCTACTGAAGCACAGCCCAGGGGGATGGGACCAGAGCTTACTGGACTAGGGAGTCTGGGGGCCTCCGACCGCCAGGGAGATTGGGGGGAAGGTCTTTGATCCCACAGCCAGTGCTGTAGGCCCAAGTCCACGTTACCACAAGAGCTACAAGTGGGACCGCACCTTCCATGAGACCAGCCCTGAAGGGACCATAAAGGGGGAGGGAGTTTACACTGCTGCATGCAAAGGGAAATGCACCCCCTGTGTGCTGGCGGTCCATACAGCAATAAAAAGAAAAACCTCCGGTTGCAGTACACCTCACATGGATTTTTAATCCACTTGGGCAAATCTTGTCAAATCCACTAGAAAGTGACCAGATCCTACAACAATCTTTTTTCTAGCCCTGTGGGGGATGGCTAGTATTCACAGAGAATAGAGTCAGCCCCCCTGGGCAGAACTGTTGTTGTTATGGGTGTGTTTTATACCATTATATATATAAATCTCTTCAGTACATTATGGGTGTGTAATGTACAAAGAGGGTTTATTGTACACAGATTCTTTACAAACAGTGCAATACACTGTAGATACGAGAAACATTCAAACTCCCGCACCGCTAGCACGTTCATACAGTGGTGCTAAGTATGGAACATTACCCATATTGTATGTGCACTTTAATCTACCCTCTCGTACTTGCAGACATATAATACGTATTCATCATGCATGTACATACATATGTTGATATAACTGTATTACACATGTGTGTATCACTTAATAAAGCAACACTGCCTAGATACACACATGGCAACAACGCATTACCCACAATGCTTTAGATTAGCTCACGAGCTCGGCAGGGCAGCACGTACACATTGCCCCTCTCCTCTTTATCCTGTGCTTAATAAACCCACTGGACTTTACAGGTGTTTCCTTCCACCTGGAACCTACGTTACGTGGTTAGGTGAGCCACCAGATAGTCACCATACATACACAACCATAACACCAGTGGAAAGCAAGGGGTTACTATATATGGGTGTGTAATGTTCAAAGAGAGTTTACTGTATACAATAATGCCTTGTTTCCCACTGTTGTTATGGATGTGTACTGTATTACACTGTTTGTAATGAATCTATGTACAGTAAACCCTCTTGGTACATTACACATACATAAACCCAATGGATAATGAGGGTGTACATGGACTCGTAGATAACAGCATAATACACACCCATAACCACAGTTCAAGTCAAGAGATTACTGCAATGCACACAGTCTTCAGATATAAAAAATAGACTATCATAAACAAAAATTTGAACTTGAACCAAAAAATAGTAAAGGAAAATCTAATATATATATTTTTTTCAAAGATTGTAGGGAGCAAATTTGTGAGAGACCCTTCCAACTCAACCCCTCGCTACACTCACTGGGCCAACTCCCTCAACCCGGAGCAGCTCTCTATACAAATCTACACCTCCCATGGACCCACCGTCATTATGCCCACTTGGTTCTGCCATTGCAGTGTCTTTGAAAGGTTAGTAGTTATACAGGGTGTATCGCAACGCATAGCAATAACTTGAACCAGAGATATGTATTTCATTTAGAATATATTTTGTTCTATAAAGTATGTTGTGTGTGATCTCAGTACAGTACACTGGATATTGATGAAAATGGCATTACAGGTCTCCCTCAATATACGATTGTATACGATTGTAATTGTATAGGGATCCATCGTATAGTGAATTTAAAATTAAAAGTGAAAAGTTTGTATGTGTTCAAAGACTGGTAAGTACTGTATATGCATAGATTTGTATTGCGAACAACCCATGTTAATATTTAATTAAACTTTTATACACAAACACACAATATAATGAGAAAATACACCTTAATTGAAATGTAAGCACTGTACAGGACACTGTACTGTAAACAATATCCCATTACTCATTGATATCATCATCGGAGACTGGCAGTGTTGAGTCAGGGTTGGGGTCTAGCTATCTGGTTGGGCTGGTGGGCAGGGATACAGGGGACTAGGGGGAGGCATCTGACAGTGTAGCTGGGCTGGGTCAAGTGCCAGAGGTGGATGGAGTTGTAGGCCTATTGTGTGGGGAGGGTTTAAAGAAACTGGAATTTGAAGTTTGTCTTGCCTGCCTCATCTTTGTTTGGTAGATTTCTTTATAAGCTTTGAGGGCTTACTCTACAGCATGTGTAGCTGCAGCACTTCTTGCAGGGTTGAAATCACTTTCCCCCAACAATTCCATCCCTTTCTCAATGTGCTGGAATGCCTCTTGCAGTTCTTTTATACTGAGTACATGTTTGGGCTCATTGTCAACCTTATCATCTTGCTTTTTGCCAATGCTCTCTCTTGTTGAATTTGCATGAGGTCTTCATTTGACAAGGTTTTTTCATAGGAATCCAACAGTTGCCGAATGTTTTCCTCATCCACCTCCTTGAACCCTACAATGTGTGAGAGCTTCACAAGGTCCTTCCTCACATCCTTCACGACAGGGAAGCCAGACAAGTCTGAGATGCAGTCCCCCCACAGTTTTCTTCAGCTGCCATTCATGGCATTCTCTGACACCTATTTCAAGTCTGCCTCTATGTTATCAATGACCTTTTTAATGTTGTAATTTGAGCAAAATTGCTTGATAGTCAGCTTGTTTGTGTGTGGGATGCATTAAGCAACTGTTTCAGGGTGCGGCTTTGGTAGTAGGCCTTGAAAGTGGAGATTATGCCTTGTTCCTAAGATTGAATAACTGCTGTGGTGTTCGGTGGCATGAGCATCATTTGGATATTGTCAGCCTAGTCTTGCATATTATAATGGATGGATGGCTTGGTGCATTGTGTAACAACAACAGAAAACAATTAGCAAAATTGTTTTTTCTGCTGCATACTCACGTAATCTGGGAGACAAATAATGGAACGTAAATTTGGCAGACTGATGACGTCATCCACCCTTTCTTGTTTGCCTTCCAAATCATAGGTAGTAAAGATTTCACCAGTCCATTAAGTACCGGTACGTTTTTCTGAATGATAAATGACTATGGGCTTGAGCTTAAGGTCTCCTGCTGCATTACCACCCAGTACTGCTGTCAATCTGTCCATAGATACTGTAAGCCCAGGAACCCTTTTTTCCTCTTGTGATATAAATGTTGTTGAGGACATTCTTTTCCAATAGAGGGCAGTTTCATCAAAATTAATGACCTATTTTGATGAATATCCACCTTTCTCAAATTTCTCCTGTATAGCTAACTTGAACTGGTCGGCAGCAGAGATGTCTGAACTTGCTCCCTTCCCAATCATCTTGATGTTGTGTAAGGAGACCCTATTCTTGAATCACTCAAACCAACTTTTACTAGCACTGAATGTTGAGCCTTCCTTCGCTTCATAGCCCTTCTTCTTGAGTCCTCACAGATAGATAGAGCCTTGGTGATAATTAGTGTGGTGGGTAGGGGCATGTGGCACCGAGAAAGGTGGTCTATCCACAGTTTGAGTAGCCGTTCAATCTCTTGGTAGATAGGTTCTTGTTGCTGTGTTACCATTTTGGCCATGAGTGTTGTGCTTGTCTCTGCAGCCTCCTTGATGTTTGTCCAATTGTTGATAACAGTCGAAACAGTTGACTGGGCAAACCCCGTGGCACGGGAAATGGAATTTGCCCCATCTCCAGTCTCATGTTTTTCACAATATTCAGCTTACTCTCCTCTCAAAGCTCAAAGACATCCTTCTTTTCTTTGGCTCATCACCACCAAGATTAGAAGTTGCAGGGCACTTGGCAGACATTGCAAGGGAAAACACAGTAAAATATAATGAGGTTAAGAGACAGGGACTGGCTTCTACTGCCTGGGCACGTGTGCGAGACTGAGTGAGTGAGTGACTGGTTTGATGGGGGCACGTGGTGATGTGGGCTGGGTAGGATGTTTTTGTCACTGTGGTGGTGGGAAGCAGCAGCAGGAAGCCAGTGAGCAATTGTTAATGCACGGAAACATGATCGTACAAAGAGCCAAGGGTACTAAAGAAGATAGATCGTTAATGTGTAATATCGTAAAGCGATACATCGCATAGTGAGGGAGACCTGTATCCTTCTGTATTGAAAATATGATTCCATGTACAGTTGCCCACACATGAATCTGGTACGCCTTGCTACTTGTGAGGTAGCTACAACAGGAAGGAAAGTAAGCAAAAGTTATAATTTGTTGACAAGCAGACAGTAATAATATTTTACTGTCTGCCTGTCAACAAACTACAGTACATATTTTTTCACTTTCCTTTCTTTTGTAGCCATCTCACAAGTAATGAGGCATACCAGCTTCATGTGTGGGCAACTGTACATCATAGAACATCACAAAAACATTGCAATTGTGATAAAACTTATTAAGACAAAATAAATTAGGCCTCTTTGGCCCCTCCGAAGCTCCCAGCCTCCCGTCCCACCATTTGTCAACAAGTTGCAGCCTTTATCATCAGTATCCAGTGTACTGTACTGAGATCACACACAGCATATGATATAGAACAAAATATACTCAAAATGATATTATATATATCTGGTTCAAGTTATTGCTATACCGGTACGTCACGATACTCCCTGTATAGCCTATAGGAATTGGTACACAGAACATTGGTTGGTTAAGGGGAGATTCTTTTGTTGGTGGCGACTAAAAGGGGCTTTCACTTCTCCAACTGTCCATTTTCTTCATCCGTTACCTTTTGTGCTTACTGTAGTGTCCCACCTCTCAATCACCTTCCTCAGGCATCATGTGACCTCACTGTTGTGGCATCTAATATCAATCAATCAATCAATCTTTTTTTGGTGAATACTACTAATTCCTCCAGAGAACAGATACCCTCAATGGTACAAAGAAGGAATCTGTTTCGTGGCATAGTTTGGAGGAATCTGAGACTTTTAATTCATCAACAAAAGAATCTCCTCTTATAATAAGTCTATACAGTATTCTGGACATACTGTAGGCATTGGTCTGTATTAGCCAAATAACATTACAAGAAAAATTTGGTGTTAGGAAATTAATGTATACAAAATTTTCTAGTTGTTACGAACCCTTGATCTCACAGTGGTGTATACGAATTCCTGAGGCAGACTGTACATGTAGAAAGACAGTACGGAGAGTGAGAATAAGATGGTTAGAGAGAATGAAACTTGCTTAATGAAGGGAGTAATACACATTTGGTTCTTCATTAGAGAGCCTTGATTGCTCCAAAGTATGCCAGGAAACAAGACCAGTTGAACAAAAATAATGGTGTTTTGTTGCTTAGAATAGTTTGGAGATATTACTTGCTTCAGATTTACCAACATTGTACAGTACTTCCCCGTTAAATAGACTGAAGTGGACTGAAGAATATCTATTACGGTAATACTGTCTGTGTTTGTTCCCTCATGCTATATGTATTATTTCACTAGGTGTGGTTCCCTCATTATGGACTTCAATCTCATCAAACAGCTACAAATCCAAAATATGTTATAAAAAAAGTTAAATATAAACAGTTACCAATCTCACCACTGTCATAGGTCACTCCAAATTCCGTGCACTCATAAAGTTCCTTGAATATCTGTAAATTTATCCACAATACAGTATAAAAAATGTTCAATATTCAGCATCATAACCCAACTCTGTTACCAAACTTGCCACTGTCATAATTCACTCACACCTAAGTCAGTGCATTAAAAAAGAAAAAGAAAAAAGTTACTAGAATGATTGTAGAAATATAAAGTTATTAAAGGTATTTGATTGTGTGTAAAAATTAGAATTTTTTTTTTTTTAAGTTATTTGAATGACTATAAAAATTAGAAAAAAGTTACAGTATCAACAAATATTTGAATGACTATATAGATTTGAAAAAGTTATTAATAGGTTCCTCTAATGAGTGTAAAAAATAGAAAAAAGTTATTAAAAATTTATTTGAATGACTTAAAATTTGAAAAAGGTATTACTGTAAAAAGTTATTCAAATGAGTGTAAAAAATTAGAATAAGTTATTAAAAAGTTATTTGAATGACTATAAAACGTTATTAAAAGGTTATTCTAATAATTGTAAAAAATTTGCAAAAGAAAAATTCAAAGTAATTTGAATGAGTGCAAAAATGTGTAAAAAGTTATTAAAGTTATTCGATTAACTGTAAAAATTGAAAACAATTATTAAACAGTTATTTGAATGACTAGAAATTTGAAAAAGTTATTTCAATTTTATTTAAAAAAAAGTATTAAAAAGTTATTTATTGACAAATAATTTGAAAAAAGTTACTACAATTTTAGTTATTCAAATGCCTATAGAATAAAGTTATTAAAAAGTTATTTAATGAGTGTAAAAATTTGAAAAAAGTAATTAAAACTTTAGTTATTCCAATAGGCGAGCTCACACTTTGAGTGATGTTGCCAGATGGTGGTCTATTTTTTATCTACGACATTTTAAGTGCTGGACATGGGTAACTCAGTTAAATTTCATACCTTATTTTACACTAGAAAATGAGCGTTCTAGTTCACGACCTTTTACTTAGATGTATAAAAAAATACATACTTTTGTGTTTTCGCATAATATATGCTGAATATACTATATTTTTCATATAAATTAGTAAATAGTAAAAGTCGAAATGTGTGCATTATGCGGCTTTCATGAACTGCATGAGTATAACAGCCTACAAATATTAACAATTGTATTTAGCATGACCCATACCATGAAGCGGAAAATGTTGAAATGCCATATTTTCACATTTATTAGCATTAGAAATATGCATACCTTGCGCTGCCAGACGCATGAAGAGGTGAAAGCAAGCTAACTGAATGTGTGGATACTGCTGGGATCGCACACTGGTTGCTGCAGCAGCAGAGAACGTATCGTACGGAGACACCAATATATTATCAACATCTTATTGTGATTTAGTACTGTTACTATCATTGACGACGTAAAATGTAAAATATAATTATAAAAGGCCTGTATAAGTTTGTATATCATTCTAATTTTGTTATATTTGCGTATAAGCGGACTAAAAAGCCTCTTCTGAAATAATAGGAGATATATTTTTATTCATGGCTGTATTCGTATGAAAATAAATCCAAGATAAGTTAAAAATATGTAAAAAATATTGAATAAGTTATAATAAGTCGTTCCACAATAGGAAGCCCAATATAGCTTTGCCCGACATAGGACATTTTTTCCAGCCTAGAAATCGCCATCAAAATGCCGTTTGGCAACTCGCTTTAAAGTGTGGGCTCGCCTATTAATAAAAATTTGAAAACAGTTTTTACAATTTTAGTTTATTCATATAACTATAAAAAAAGTTATTAAAAGTTTTTTTTTTGAATGACGGAAAGAATGAATAAAAGGATCATTGAAAAAATATTCTAATGACGAGAATTTGTTAAAAATTTAGTATTTTTTATATGACTAAAAACAAAAGTTATTGAAAGTGTAAATTTGAATGAGTGTAAATTTATGCCACAGAGTTGGTGGGTTCAGTGAGGCAGGCAAGGGCACACCCGAAGACCTCATATTCTTCTTCAACCATGTGCGTCATGGAGGGGGAGTGTTGAGGGTGGACGAGGAGCTACTGGTCTACAGGTATCACCAACAAGCAACAACCTTCTCTGTCCATGAGTGAGTGAATGTGTGTGGTATGTGTGTAAGAATGTAGGTGGTGGTGTTGATGATGGTTTGGTACAGGTATGATGGCTATGTAGTGTGTCTATGGAGCCATCATATGCAAGAATATTAGTACAGTAGTGGTACAGGTATGATGGCTCTTTTGTGTGCCTGTGGAGCCGCCATATGCAAGAATATACATGGTGTTGACGATGGTTCAGTACTGATATGATGGCTCTGTAGTGTGTCTGTGGAGTCGTCATACCGGTACAGTCATGGTCAATAGTCCTGCAACACCATTGAATGAAATAACCTCGAAAAATGGTTCAAAACTCTAGCTGTTGGTCTGTCATATTGGTTCATAAGATTCACTCCCATAGCTCACTTTCATTTGCCTGTTGCAGGACTTTTTGACTGTGACCGTATGTCATGATCCTAAGCACTAATTAATGATTTCCCGTCCTAGGATCCCGGTTCGTTTACTTTAGGGGTTTGTATTACTAACAATGTGACCCAAATCAGTGGCAGGAGAAAAGAATACACCCTAACACAATGCTTAATATTATTAATACAAAACTTATTTACACACACACACAAAGAAAAATTACATTAACCCAAATCTTTAACACGTAAATGAAAAGGGGCCCTTAAACCTATTACACAAATACCACTAATCACTAATACATAAGTAAACAATAACAGGCAACAATAACAATAATTACCAGTTAAGCTTGTGAGATAGCATTAATCCATGAATTAACCTAAGAGATAAATGAATGGATGATTACAGTTATTTAACCCTGACAATTTCCATCTCACCTAACTATCCCTCTACTCATAAACAATTACAGGTAATCTCAAAACTATTAGCCAACCTAACTTAAACCCTTAATGAATTTGTAATTACAACTCTTAAAAATGACTAGCTAACCTAACGCACTCAGATACACTTACAGTGGAGGTGGTAGGGAACGTTACCGCCCTGTCGCAGTCACTAATCCAAGCTTCTAGCCGGCCGACCCTTTAGTCCAGAGATATGTGATTCCATGCACCACTACACTTGGGCACCTACTACACACACTATACTTTAACTTTGTAATTCCAAAATCACAATGAACACTGGTTAGCACTGGTCACTTAGCAGAGCAACTTGGACGGGTAGTATATTCTGTACTATCCCTGTAACCTCAGGGTATCGGCAACCTCTTCCCCCCACCTCCACTCCAAGGTATGTCTGAGTCCTCACTACTCCTCAATCAGCCGGCTGCTGGAAGAAAACACCGGTAGATATAAATAGCCAATCAGAATAGATTTGGTTCCAGACGAAACAGTGAATCATATAGATATTTCTCAACGACTTGTTATATGGCGAAACATGAATAAAGAATCACTGCTTCGTCTGGTTACAGTAAAATAGAGTCTGGCGAGGAAGGTCCATTTAATTTCATGACACCGTACCACACCATAGTCAACACCATGAATGTTCTTGCATACGACCCTTTATTTCATCCATTTATAATACATTGTCAGTAAAGATAAAGTCACTATAATATTAAAGAGTTATAATGCTCCTTTGGTTCTGCATTGATAACTTGCAACTTTTCAACTTATAAACAACCACTCTTTTCCTTTTTTATTTCAAGATTATTATCCCTTGTTTCTGTCTCCTTCTCCAGTAGCATGTCACCTTAGATGTAGTACTATTAAAATTTTCATAATGATCAAACAGTTGATAAATTATGATGGCCTTTATACAACTGCTGGCCCTAGGAGACTTACTGTGGAGATTGGAGTTAACAGATCCTTATGAGACTCAGGGTGAGCAGTCAACAGTCTCCCAGGTAGCCAAAGCACCACAAAAGGTAACAAAGTGAAGGGATAGACATTCCTTGTAAGTTGGATCAGTCACAGCATATCAAAGCCATCTCCTTGTGGTACATACAGCCTCTTGCTGCTGTGAGAGACAGCCAAAGCACCTGTAGGAGTCTTGTCATCAATAGCTCCCCAGGAAAACCACAATTTCCTCTCAGTATATGAGTCAAGATGCCAGGCAAACCAGATGTCCTTCACAGACTGGAGTCATAGCACTTTCAAAGAATGGGTTTTTAGGCATTTCCAATTTACCTCTCCAAATGTATAAATATGGAACTGAAGCTGCTAACAGTAGCCTTGTATTTTCAAGCTTCTCTGCCAGATTAATACTATGTTCATTAATCCCTTGTTTTCCACTGTTGTTATGGGTGTGTAGTGCACTGTTCATAATGAATCTGTACAGTAAACCCTCATTATCCACTGGGTCTATGTGTATGTAATGTACAAAAAGGGTTACAGTATTGTACATTGATTCATTACAAACAGTACAATACACACCCATAACACCAGTGAAAAACAAGGCATTACTTTTCTGCTAATTAGACAGTTTCAACTTCATGTTTGTCATGACTTTGTTTCCCTTCCATTACAGGGATACCATATGGGCATTAAGAATACAAGAAATAGAAAACCATGTACTGTGTAGCTGGGACTCCTTTACCATATGGAATGCAGGAAAGCAGGGACGTAAATTCTACCGATCTCTCTCAGAAGCCAACAGGAGGAAGGTGGTAGCATTCTGCGATGTTGACGTAAAAAAGATTGGTTCCTTCTACACGTACGAAGAGACGACTGAAAAACCCAAACCAAGAGTTCCCATCATCCACTTCAAAGATACAACACCACCTCTAATTATATGCATGAAAATGGTATGTGTGTTTTTACGGTATATGAAAGAGGTGCTATTGGTCACAAGAATTTGTACACACACTGTTGTATATGAAGGCTTACAACGTACAGAAAATGTAACACTATGTTACTGCATTACAACATTAAAATAGATCTTTTTTCAATCATAGAATCATTTGGTAGATCATTCATTGCAGTATTTCCAGCATGATGACCTCTCTTTCCATATAGCCTGTGTAAGAATTCCAGTGGCCAATCATACCACACCACCTTTAATTATATGCATGAAATTGGTATGTTTTATGGTATATAAAAGAGATACCACCTCACTTTTAATGATACCAATTCACCTTTAATTATCTGCATGACAAGGGTACCAGTATGTTTTAAAATACTGGATATGAAAAAGGTACCACTTTCATTTATTTCTGCCTAAATCACATGTTATGATAGGATTAAAATACACTGAAATATACAGTAAGTAGAAAATATGACTAAGTCAATTTGTTTTTGAAGGTGACAACATTGTATAGGTCTGTCTAGTGTTACCTTTATCTATAGTACAGTAGGCCCTCAATATAAGATGATTAAATTTAGTACCATACTTCAATACAGGCTCAGTAAATTACTTAAATACACAGTAGGCCCTCAGTATAAGATGATTACATACATTTTGCACTATCCTTTTAACACAGGCTCTGTAAATCTCTTAGTCTGTATAGTAATGAATAACAGAAGCCAGGGAAAACATTTGGTGGTCTTCAATGAGTGACTGATGGTAAAATGAAGTGGTGGATACCAATATTTATTCACTGTATATCCAGGGTCTACATTACAGTGGGGGTCTAAAGTCATGTCGTGAAATTTGGTGAAAACTTAAGGCATCAGACTAAACATTTAATATATTCTTCAATCCTTCAAACGGAGCTTTCATAATGATTCAAGAGTTTCACATATTCATCAGACACAACTGTAACACCAATATTGACCCTCAATGTACACTCAATGGATAACAGGGGAATTGAAACTGGTCTTATTGGTTGTACTGGTTTATTATGTATCAATCCTCAGACAATTTATCAAATTGTTATGGTACAGTTGTGGCACATAGTCCTTGATCAGGGTGTAAGGGAAAGTCTGGTCAAGGATTATGTGCCACGACTGTACATTAGGAGAATAAACAGTGCTGTCAGTGCATATACAGTACAGTAATCCCTTGTTGTCCACTGTTTATAATTAATCCATATACTGTAAACCCTATGCCCAATGGGGTTGACTACATTCTCTGTGAATATTAGCCATCCCCCACAGGGCTAAAATAAAGATTGTTGTAGGATCTGGTCACTTTCTAGTGGATTTGACGAGATCCGCCCACATGGATTAAAAATCCACGTGAGGTGAACTGCAACTTTTTTTTTTTTTTTTTTTTTTTTTTTTTTTTTTTTTTTTTTTTTCGTTCTCCAGTGCTGTGTGGACCGCCAGCACATGGGGGTGCATATCCCTTTGCATGCAGCAGTGTAAACTTTGTGGTCCCTTCAGGACTGGTCTCATCAGGAAGGTGCGGCCCCACTTGTAGCTCTTGTGGTAACGTGGACTTGGGCTCACAGCACTGGCTGTGGGATCAAAGACCTTCCCCCAAATCTCCCTGGAGATTGGAGGCCCCCAGACTCCCTGGTCCAGTAAGCTCTGTTCCCATCTCCCTGGGATGTGTTTCGGTAGCCCAGGCATATAGGGCCAGCCTGTCCTTTATTTTAATTTGTTTTTTCACTGTGACCATTATATTGTATACTATATTGTATGTGGATGTAATGTACAAAAAGGGTTTACTGTACACAGATTCATTACAAACAGTGCAATACACACCCATAACAACAATAATAATGCCACTCTTTGCAGGGAATGACTGATGGAGTGTTTGAGGAGAACTTGGCTTCACTGAATCTGAAGGAAGGAAAGGATTATCACCACTTCAATTGACTACATGAAACTATCACCTGCACTTCCATCCTCACTACTACACAATGAAACAACCAGGCATCCCAACTTTACACACTATTTTGTAGCAGAAGGTGAGTACTATACTGTACTTTCTGTTGATATGTTTCATTCATATATTCACAGAAACATTCTTAAAGTATACTCTAAGATCAAAGTACCTTCATTTTTTTCCCTTGTTACTTAGTTACCAAATAATCACAGAGGGGTCAGTTATGTCTCATTTCAAAGGAGAATGATAGAGCATTCTTATGGTATCTTTATTTTCTTTACTATGTTCATAAATTTATGAAAATCATCAGGCTAGCATTATTAAACTTTCTCTTTGTCAGTCAGTTCCTATTATTTTGCATTGTGAATTTAGCGACAAAACGTTTTTCATCGAAGAGAAAACTTAATAATACTACCCTCAATGTTGGGCATAAGTATGGCCATTTGTTAGTGTTACTCATCGAGTCTAGGCCCAACCGGTAAGGGTAAAGAGGAAAGTGGAGATAGGGAGAGGAAAAGAGACAAGTAGGGAGCTTGAAAGCTGTATGCATCTGGCCTGGTGTCTTTACTGCAGTTGCCAGGCGGCTTTTCTGGCCCGTGTCAAATCCACGTGCAATACAGTCGGCAGTAAATGTCCTGTTGCCACATCTGCTAAGTCATGCAGTAAGTATGGAAATATAAACTTCACAGGCTTGTAACCTGAAAAAAACAGAGAAGTTCATTAATTTGCCCCCATGATATTGTAATTCTGTATGATGAATGTGTTTGTTCAATGATTAGCCTTTATGTTATCCTTCAAGAAGCGCTGAGTGAAGTGACAAGACCGATGCCGCTGACTGTACAGTCGGCAGCAAATGTCCTGTCACCACATTTGCCAAGTCGAGAAGTAGTTATGGAAATAGAAGCTTCACGGACTGGTAAACGGAAAAAACAGAGCAGCATATAATTTACCCCCTGGATATCGTATTTCTGTATGGTGACTGTGTTTATTCGATGATTAACCTTTATGTTATCGTTTAAAAAGTGCTGAGTGAGGCGACATGACATTTGCCGCCGACTGTACACTACTGGGCGAGTGATTTGAGTATGAATGGCTGGAGCGAAGATTAATTGTTTAACTCCCTAGATACACCTCGGTCTTGTATAGAACGTCCAATAGGTCGATAGAAGACGTCGTTTTATGTGAAATCGTTCTATGTGATACACGTGTAACCTATGGGGAAAACGACAATTGGTCGATCAGTCACCAAAATTGTCCCTGAAATTAACATAAAATACTTTTCAAGGTTTTTCTTGCCTTAATCCTACAGGGATGTATATAAAATGCATTTTACAATTCGTATTAAGGTTTTCGCAGGCGAATCTTGTGACTGAGACCGTGAGATGAGTCGGCGGCATCTGTGGTGGTGGTGGTAGGGGGGGAGATAGCACGTGATGGTGGTGGAGGTGGTAGGGGGGGAGATAGCGGGTGATCATCGTTTGTTTTCTTTTATTAACCATACGCTGGTGTTTCCTTCTCCTTTCTCTTTCCGAGAAATAACTTCTTTATATCGAAGGATATGGCCTTCCGTTTTGTAAATGCACCACCTGGCATGACTGAGTGTTGAAGCTGGTGGTTAACTCGTAATCACTAAAAACGAGCGAGTCAAACACGAAATTTCCCTAACTTCAAGTTTAGAATGTCCCTTTATGCCTCAATAATTCCCCGTTTACTCTTGAACATTGACGGTCTTTTTGGTATTTCTTCTGGTAAGACTTTCCCTGTTTACTTTTGAACAATCTTTATATAATTTCCCTGTGTGGATTTCAAAATTCCCTAAAACAGAGAAATTTCCTTGCACCTGGCAACACTGGGTAGTGGGAAGGAGCGGGAGGCATGGTGGCAACACATTCACTCATACTGTGCAGACGCCAGTGATATAATTTCCTGGCACGTTCATTATGATTTTGCTCGTTTTGGATAAGAACTCCTCGGATTTGCTTCATTTATTTTCGCCACCCGTTGTATATGGTTGCAATCGTTTTATAAAATAATTTTAAGCTAATATTTTGGTCGCTCGTTCTATACGAGAATCGTTCTATGTGAACACATTCTATATGAGACCGAGGTGTACCTACTAATTACTGATATATGCTTATAAAACAGTAAGATATTATATACATAAGTTATTTTACCATTTTTGTACCATTATTTATAAGTTACATATGGTGTCACCATATATCATGTAATTTGTCAAGTAAATTCTCATTCATCTAGGACAATCAATTAGACGACATTTTAATATTCCCACGACTTACAGAATATGAGATAGTGAGATCTGTTTCTTTGAAAGCAACAGAAGAGGGGACTGCTGGCTCACAGGCATGTACCCCCGAGCCAACAAACCCACTGTCGGTAGCCTAATCGGGCAATCTCGCCAGCTACCCAGAAGGAATGAGAAATAGTAAGAAAGACTGACAGAACATGCCAGGGTGTGGTAGAGGATGCCAAATTCCTCATTTCTGGATAGAACCAGCCATCACCAGTGGGAAAAGGTGATAGAGAGGTGGGACAGCAAGCAAGAAGGAAAGAGAAGGAACAGAGGGACAGTTGAAGAACTGAAAAGTATTAGCTGAGGCCAAAGGGGTGTCAAAACCCTTAAAGTACTGCCCACATCACCACAGGCAATACTTTCATTACGTGATGCATGAGAGTTTACTGTATTATATTTACCTGATATTAGCCACCCAGCTCTCACCTAAGATCCTCTACATAAGTGAGTCATTCGCTGGAGAAAAGTAACATATGTGAATTTGTTGTCTGCCTTAGCCGGTATGAAGTGTCCACCAGTGTGAACCAGAGTCTCAGCATCCTGGAAAAGCTGCACAAACTCCTCACTCATGGATTTTTCAATGACCTGTCAGAAGGAATAGATGATAGCATCAATATAAAGTTTGTGACATTATCCCTTAAATCGTAGGTGATGAGAATTCTCTACACTAGCAACAAGTATGGAGAACTGCGAGTGACAAAAATTCTCGTCAAAGCAGTTTTTAAATTTGTGTGGTCCCAAACAAGCTAGTTTCGGGCTAGAGCCAAGGGACCACCCCCAGCCCACCCAGTTACCACCAGTCAGTCTTACTCGAACAGTGAGGGTGGAAGGACATATTTTCATCACTCCTTTTTCCCTGTAATTACCATATATGTAGGTAAAAAGAGCAGTGACATTATATTTCATATATATTTCAAAATGTACTTAGATATGTAAATAGAGTGTAAAAGTGAATTTTGAGGTGTGGTCATACTGATCAGGCTACCCATCCTAAAGATGTCCATTTAGTCTTCACAAGTACATCAGGAGACAGCTGAAGGTTTGTACTTCAATATCCTGGATCATTTATTTATTTAGCATGAGTGGTTTACAAGCTGTTGGCTGTCAAATGTGTTGTTTACATAGTGCCCGCGAGTGCGGGAGAGAGGCCCACAAGACAGAGCTGCCGCAGGAGATAAGATCTGCTGCTTAGTGGTTAAAGATGACAAAATATTCCTGCAATCGCAGAGCCAAAACTTGCAACCCTCTGATATTAATTTCATATAAATCAGTAGCATACACTTCTAAATATTTTGTTAGCATTCCGCATCTCTTAACCACCTACAAACTGCAATTCCTGAGCCACTTCTGTCCCCCCAACTGTAAAACCAGGTTATTTGTTAAAGTTTTATGGAGGTAAATTATTGTTCTTATGGCTTTGTAGAGCTTGATTTTACACACCAAAATCTGAAACCTAGAGTCTTCCAAGTCCACTGGTTTGCGTACAGGAGCGCGTCAAAGCCCGAGAAAAAAAGAAAACTGACTACTACTCCTTGTGGTTATAGTATGATTATGACTTATCATGTATTGCCACATACAGTACATCAAAGAAAGTTTCAAGAGTAGCAAAGATGCTGACTTTGCCCTCTTTTTGTTGTCTTTTGTGGCGCTGACAGAAAACCTTTGGGAAAGGCAAGAGGAAGATTCTCTCCATCAACAAGTACAATGTGATTGAAGACCATGAGAGGGGCCTGCTGGACCCATGCCAAGTTGATGGAGAATATGGCCTCAAGAAAACAACCATCCACGATCTTCTGAAGGCCAATGAAAAGGTGAAAAGTAATCACGTGTATGGAGAGCAATAAGAAAAGCATGGAGGTGTACCGCAAGAGACTTCTTCCCCAGGAGAACCTCGATGAAGCTGTCTACAATTGGTACACCCTAGAGAAGGCCGAAGGTGTTCCTGTTAGTGGCATAGACATTCAATAGGTTGCTCAATGTCTTGGCCACAAATCTTCTAAGTGTAGTAATTGCTGGCTGTTATATTTCAGGCATCACCATGGCATTGTCAACAAAGCCATCAAGGGCGAACTGGTGAGTGAGTGCTGATGTTGACACTGTTGACCCATCTCTAGAGCTGTAGGAGCAGGAGAGCCTTCAAGACTTCCAGCCAGCACCATGACAACATCTCTTCCTCCCCAACATTTGGACATTGTGCTTCTCAGCCTACCTGGGGTGCTCACATGTATGAAAAAAAAAAAATGAGAGAGATTCATCTTTTTCTTTTAATTTACTTAACAGCACATCATAGGCCGTTGTCATACTATGCGGCTCCGCATAGTGTGACAACGACCATAGGCAGCTGCTTTCTTGTTTCTGTCTGAGTAATCACTAATTTTCACTTTTCATATACATGGATATCCCCTGTAAATGTCAATAAATTCCCCCCCAAAACACTCTTATCTTCTCGGGACACGGACATTTCCTCAGAGACAGCTTCTATTCAAACACCACAACGGTTGGTGTGGAACTGACGCCAGATTTTCAACATGCGCTTCAGTTCATCCAGTCGGCTTTCCGTCCTGACTGCAGTTCAAAATACCCCCATACACGCTCAAACTGGCCTGCAGTTAACGGTTAAACCTGGTTTTGTCAGTCGGACTGTCAGTTAAAACTGTGTGTGTATGGGGGGGGCTTTATACTCTAGCCCAGCCTTATGACTTTGAGGCACCTACAGCAGCTGGGCAGGGTTTGTTCCCTGAGGAGGAGCAGGCGGAGTGGCTGGATGAGGATAGTACTGTGCCAGGTTACCACCATCAAACTGAGGAAGAGATTGTCCAGGAACATCATCATCTGAGGAGGAGGCGGCAGCAGCAGCATCACCTGCACCGTCTATTTCTGCAGGTATTAATGCTGCAGACGTAATGCTAGCCCTGGCAGACAAAGTGGGAGATCTCTAAAACACAAAATTATGAGTTGCTGTGCATCATTAAGCTGGACCAAATGAAACCTCATCAAAGCAAGAAAAAGCAGCTGAAGATATCAGATTTCTTCTAACCTGTCTTCTCACCAGCTGAGAAGATATACTGGACTGAGTCAGAGTCCTTCAATGTGTCTGTGACATCAACTTCCTCAGACATTTAGACAGCCTATCCAGCTTCACCAGTGTATCAGGCACCAGTACACCTTCCTCATTGCTATATGATACACTAGAGCCACAAGAAAACATATTCCCTGATGAGTAGAAGTGTTGTGTAAAAGGTTTACAGTTATGGTAACGGTAAGTATTAAGTGAAGTGGTGCCTGTACAGTTCAGTGTTAAGTCTACAGTACAGTGAAGTGACTAAGCAGCGATTACAGTGTATTCCTCCCCGTAAGGGAAGCATTGCCTGCAGTGATGTGGGCAGTACTTTAAGGGTTTTGACACACCTTTGGCCCCAGCTAATCCTTTTCAGTTCTTCAACTGTCCCTCCGTTCCTTCTCTTTCCTTCGTGCTTGCTGTCCCACCTCTCTATCACCTTTTCCCTCTGGTGATGGCTGGTTCTATCCAGAAATGAGGAATTTGGCATCCTCTACCACACCCTGGCATGTTCTGTCTGTCTCTCTTACTATTGCTCATTCCTTCTGGGTAGCTGGCGAGATCGCCCAATTGGGTGGCACAACAAGGAAGGCTACTCACGGTGAGTTTGTTGGCTCAGGGGTACATGCCTGTGAGCCAGCAGTCCCCTCTTATGTTGCCTTCGAAGAAACAAATCTAACAATTTCCTTGGCTCCCTTTTGGGGGTCCGAGCATCTGCGTAGCTTCGGTCAACCAGACCCGGGACTGTTCGGCTAGACAGTCTGGGGAACTACAACAACAACTGTGCATTCCTCTGTACGAGTGACTGAACGACTCCCAAAATTTATCAAACCCGATTCGCTATAGGATATAGAAATATTGATCATATTTTATAATGAACTTTCGGATACAACGTCAGCCCTTTGTCCCCGATTGGTTTGTTATATCAATGGTTTACTGTAGTACGGGATCTTATTTTCCTATGAGTGTCACTATCACTGTACAGTATTTATTTTCTACGTAAAATATGGATGTCACTATCACTTGAATCACTGTACAGTACATATTTTCTACTAGTGTCACTACTTAGAATATATTCTAAGAGGGTCACTATCACTTTACTTATTTTTTACACATATATGTGTGTCATTGTCACTTACATAACTACTTTTTCTTCAGGTTGCACTTGTGTGGTTGGAGTCAAGTGTTGGCACGATTGGGGCACAGATACACACACACACTGAGTGACCCTCGCTGTCCTACTGTCACACTGGTGGCTATAACTACAGCACAGAACATCTCGCCCAACTTGGCATAATTGGTTTAAGGTGGGAAGTCCAGCCAACTGGACTGTAGAGGTTAAGTGATAACTCAACCTTCTTCCATTTTGTATCTTTTGAGAGAGTTGAGGCATCTTGAAAGGCATTACAGCTCAAAATTATGACAAAAATTTGGTTAAAATAAGGACACATGGCAGACCACAACACAACAATGGATATGGCGATCACACTGCAGCAGAAAGAGGGGGAGTCACAAAAGCCGCTGCACCACTGAAAGGCAGCAATTGTCTCTATTAATTTCACTTTGGCTGATTTAGCCAAAAATTTTGAATAAATCTTTGAAAGTCATGGTTATCGGATTTCAGTCTCAAATGGCTTACCTTTTGGATAACAGACAATTACATATCTCAGACCTATGGATAATTGACAGGTCACTGTTATACTTTAGCTTATGAGAAATGTGGTGTACCAGGACTCTAGGCTTCAGTGTACATTTTGGCAAGTATTGTGTGCAAGTCACAGGGTACTGGAAGGAGTAAAGATACCAGGGACACAGGTTTAATAACATACTGTACTTGGGATGATAGTGCTAAGCATGCCCAGTAGAAGTGTATTGTGTGATTGTAGTGAAAATGTGATGGGTTGAAGAAAAAGTTGTAAAGGATTTGTCTGTAAAGAGAAGGTGAGTGATTGACAGGGATTTCCAGCCCTGTGTTGCAACTGGTAACTATAAAATGATCACATGGAATGCAGACTTTGAGGAATAAATGGGGAAAATCGCATGAACTTTGTTTCATTTACTATTACAATAAGTCACTGGGAAGGAATCAATCAAGATACCAGGGGCACAAGACAGTAGGCTGCTAAGATTATAGTGGCTAGCAATACCAGGCCATAGCCATTGGGTACTGAAGGGAGTTGAAATAATAGTGCATTTGTCGCGGCCCGGGTTGGAAGGGTCTATTCCGTGAAGATCATAAAGAAGTAAATTAATAAATTGTAATGTACTGGAGATGATAGTGGTAAGAATGTACAGGAACCAAAAAATAATAATCTTTATGACAGAGATACACTGCCCTGTTTATAAAATTGACCAAGGCAATGCTAGCTACTTCATTAAAGTTATTAGCTATATATACCAACAGGTCATTGTATCGACAGTCGGCCAAGGTAATGTCTGGTCAACAGCCATTGGAAAAAATAAAACATTACAAAACTTAAACTCCACTTGGGTTCTGATTCTAGAATTATCACGGCACAGGCATACAAACTATGGTACTAAGGGTACCCATACAATACACCTTATATTTATGATTTGGCCACCACCCCCCACTGTAACTAATAATAATATAGATTACAGTAATCTCTAGTTTTGCACTGTATGTGTTATGGGTGTGTATTGCACTGTTTGTAATGAATCTGTGTACAGTAAACCCTCTTTGTACATTACACACCCATAATCCCAGTGGATACTGAGGGTTTACTGTAAATGGATTCATAGAAAGTGGTAGAATACACACCTGTACCGAGAGTGGAAATTAAGGGTTTACCGTAAAATTAGCATAACAGCACAAACCCTTTCTACCCTATATTGCAATACTGTACAGCCCACAATCCTTACTCTTAGTAAGCAAATTCACAATACAGCTGTACGGGATTTATTTACTATGCGACACCCTACTTTTACAAACCCCTAAAACTTAAAATGCAAGATGAACCTATATAACATGAACTCGTTGGCTGTGAGTGGTGGAACTACTACTAGGAAAAGGCCTTCATCGCTCAATTTGTATTGCAATATAATACAAACTGAGTAATGAACAGCCTTTTCCTTGAAGAAGTACATAAATTATATGACCCTGTGAATGGCCCAAATCAGCTACTTAGCTCAGGCGCTCTACCCACCTCTCTCCCACTACCTGCGTGCCTGTGAAGTCAGTCATGAAGGAGGATGAGTGGTGAGGCAGGGGCGCATTACACTCACTGGACTTAATGGGGAATCAACTGATCAATTACTGTACTTGGTATTAAGGAGGCCAGACACCATTATTTCTCATATGGACCACTGTTTACGTAGACACACAAACTGGATGCATACTTTAGGATCTCGCCAATTTTGCCTTCCACAATAATTTTGTTTTTGTTTTAACGGTAAGTTAGAATGTAAACCTACTCTTGATATCATTTTGATTCTCTTGAATAACATTTATTTCCCAGGAAGTGTCCTGGTACATCTTGGAAAGGGTTTGTAAAAAAATAATATTATCTAACAACACTTTTGGACCTCTACCCAGATGTGCAGGTGTGTATTTTACAAGGAAGTTTTGCATGCAATGGATGGTGGTGGTGGTGGTGATGTCAGTGAGTAAGAGGAATGAAAAACAAACATTCATCACTGGATAATTACACAAATGTCCTGAGCTTTGGGAAGTTGTGGTAATTTTTGATGAAAATGAGGGACAAGAGACTGTGAGTGACAATGATGAAAACATAGAAAATCTTCAGTAGCGAGAGGAGGGACGAGGGTGGTGGTCGGGAGGGAGGGAGAAGTGGCATAGTAGTCTCCCCTCATTCCATTCGTCTTACCAACATTCTTCATTGAGTGTATTAATCAATTACAAGAAAAAACATGGATAGATTTTCTGTGAGTAGTGAATGAGGTGCATGGAAAAGATGAAAGATGAAAACAGAGGTGGGAGCCAGCCTGACCAACACCTTCACCCTCCCTCCATCCCTCCTCATCATCACCACCACCAACACCTTCACCCTCCCTCCCTCCCTCATCATCATCACCACCACTACTACCACCCTCTAATCTCACCACCAACCTCCTCACCATCATCAACACCAACTTCTCCCTTACCTCCACCACCACCAACATCCTCCTCCCTCACCGTCACCACCACCACCCTCCTCCCTCACCATCACCACCACCAACATCCTCCTCCCTCACCATCACCAACACCACCCTCCTCCCTCACCATCACCAACACCACCCTCCTCCCTCACCACCACCACCCTCCCTCCTCCCTCACCACCACCAACACCACCCTCCTCCCTCATCACCAACACCACCCTCCTCCCTCACCATCACCACCCTCCTCCCTCACCTCCACCAACACCACCCTCCTCCCTCACCTCCACCAACACCACCCTCCTCCCCCACCACCACCAACACCACCCTCCTCCTTCACCACCCCTTTCCTCCCTTACCATCACCAACACCACCCTCTCTCACCACCACCAACACCACCCCTTTCCTCCCTCACCATCACCAACACCACCCTCCTCTCTCACCACCACCACCCTCCTCCTTCACCACCACCAACACCACCCCTTTCCTCCCTCACCATCACCAACACCACTCTCCTCCCTCACCATCACCACCACCCTCCCTCACCACCATATTACAAACAGTACAATACACACCCATAACATCAACCGTGCAAAACAAGACATTCAACACTACCAATGCAACCCTCAATCAGTCTTTTGCCTGTGTCAGTTATCATTTCCCAGCTTTAAGGTGGTACTATACTTTTGGTACATTGGAGTGCCTTGATTCCACTGAAGTATGCAGGAAACAGGACCAGATCAACAAAAATAATGGTGTCCTGTGTTGCTTGGAATAGTTTGGAGGAATCAGTTGCTCCTGATTTACTAACACTGTACTTCCCATTTAAGAACACTTTCTAAATGATACATGCAGGACTTTCTACTACTGACAAGTAGTCTAGAAATAAACCACTTAATATAGTTTATCCATTGAATATTTTGGTGATAATACATATATAGCATAATACAGCACAGAACTTACTTAATCTGTATCACTATAAATGTGCAATGTAGGTACTGTAGTGTGATAATAATAAAATTAACTACAATGGCCCAAATACATTAACATTTTCACATACAGTATGTAATTTTGACTACCTGAACTGTTTCACCATAGATATGCATAGATAGTGTATTAATAATAATGAAACTAACTACAATTCGCATGAATGGTGCCTCCGGTGCCATACGCTTGGCCCTGCGAGCACCAAAGCCCTTGACAATACACTATGTACACTCGCGGTTAGAAGTTGTGTCCTGATCTCCTGGTATGATGAATCGCAACTAGCCGAGCTTTGATAATTCGAACAACTGTGTGTTATAGGGAGATGCACCGTTGTTCGAACAATTAAAACTAGGCTGTTTGCGATTCATTTTGAAAGGGGATTGGGACACAACTTCTGACCGCGAGTGTACTTGAATTTTTTTTTTTTTCGTCAATCTCTTTCAAAAGAAGTTTATTACAACTCCCCAAGCATAGGCCTATGTATTATCCACAAAAAAATTCGTGATGATATCTCAAAGGACCTAGGAGTACAGTACAGTAGTTAGGTTCGGATGGACAGACAGTCACTTTGTGAAATTATATATAAATGGCCTAAATACTTTAACAACATTTTCATCTATCTCTATTCATACATGAATTACTTACTTGATCTGTATAGCCATAGATGTGCAACTCTACATAGTGTGATAATAGAAACAAAATCAGTAAATAAGAAAAATACAAATACTGTAAAAAAAAAAAAATGACAGCAACTACATATATTAACAACATCTTCACATATCTATTACTGACCTGATCTGTTTCACCATAGATGTGTAATGTAGGCAGTGTGATGGTCTCAGAGTAAAGGGACTGGTGGGGGAGTGACCGAGACTTGAAGGAGGAGGCGAATATGGCGAACTTGAAGGAGAATGAAAGTTTGCCTTGCTGCTGAAGACCACACAGGAGTCCCAACATGGCCGCCCCCTGACTGAATCCAAGGATGCCATCAAATGGGCCCGACTCCCTGGCAAACTCCTCTATGGCGTCTAAGCACTCCTGGAAAATAAAATACTGTAAAATAATTTGAAATAAAAATACGGGTATACCTAAAATAATATGAAATAAAAATACATATAATTCCCAATATAAATTGAAATTAAAATATGTATAATTCCTAAAGTAAATTGAAATATGTAATTTCTGAAATAATTTCAAATAAAAATATGTGTAATTATTAAAATAATTTTAAATAAAAATATGGGTAATTACTGAATTAATATGAAATAAAAATACAGGTAATTCCTAAAAAAAAATAAAAAAATAAAAATGTGTACTGTACTGTACTATAAATCCTGAAATAAATTGAAATAAAAACACAGTACAGGTTATTCCTCGTATTTCATTGTTATTGTTGTGTGTGTGTGTTGTAGTGTTGTCTGTGAATCTGTGTACAGCACTTTTTTTTACACTCTGTCCCTCACTGAAGACCTCCAAATGTTTTTCCAGGCTTCTGTTATTCATTACCTTACAGACTAAGTGATTTATTTGGCCTGTGTTAAAAGGATAGTGCTAAATTTAATAATCTTATATCAAAGGCCACCTGTATAATTATTATATATGTGATTTACTGAGCCTGTATTAAAAGGAGAGTATTAAATCTAATCATCTTGTAACAAGGACATAATGTATATATAAGATATTTACTGAGCCTGTGTTAAAGAATGTAGGTTATGTGCTAAATAAATCCTCTTATATCAAGGGTCTACTGTATATACCTGATATCCCTTGACACATTGGGAGACCTCTTGTGCTCTGAAGGAGTTGTTGGGCTGACTGAACCACCATCCAGCCCCTTCTCCTCCTCCTCCTCCTTCTTCTTCTTTTACTTTATCATTGCTTGGCACTTGTATAGGAGACGTCATGAACACAAACTCTGCATGTTTTTTTAACTGCTTCCTGAGCAAGAAAGAGAGAGACAGAGATAAGGTTCTGAGGTGCATTGCATGGAAAAATAAAAAACTATGGTAGACCCTCAATATAAGATGATTAAATTTAGCACAATTTTTTTTTTAAACTCAGGCTCAGTAAATTACTTAAGTGTGTATTGTATTGAATAACAGAAGCATGGGAAAATATTTGGTGGTCTTCAATGAGTGACAGAGTGTAAAATGAAGTGGTGGATGCAAGTATTTATTCATTGTATATCGAGGGTCTCCTGTACGGCGGTGAGTGTAAACAACACCAAGGTACACAAAATACACAGTCGTATGTACAGTCGTGGACAATAATGATCATCCACATTGGAGTGACTCATATAAACAGTTGACAGCTTCCCTCTGTTTGTTAGCTGAGAAACTTTTCAGTAAATAAGTTAAGCAACAGCTTCTTTTTTACTACAAGCAACTATTCACTATTCAAAACAATATCATATTAGAACGTGAAAACTTTCGTCAGCAATATGTTCGAGTTATCCATACGTGTATTTAAACTTTTATGTCCACCACTGTATGTACAGAACAGGAATTAATTATCGATCTCGTTTACTTCTCGACACCAATGTCATGAACTGTCGGATGTCATCAATACATAATTACATCCAAATATGTGAAATTTATGTGTATTCCTACCATCCAAATCCACCAATTCCCAACACTTTCTCCCCAAGATGGTTGGATAGGTGGGTATGGGATATCTTTAAAATAATGCATTTCCTAATGAAATAAGTGTCAAAGTCATTCAAAACAGAGGAAACTACACTAGACAAGTATGTTAGTTAACTAGGGTTATGTATTGTTCAAGAATAAAGTTAAACCCCAAAGGACATTTCCTAATAAAATTAGGTAAAAATCATTTGGAACACAGTGTAATACACCAGAAAAACATACTGGGGGAAAGTTTAAAAAGAGCCAGACAAAAGGAAAGCACAATTTTTCAAAAATTTTCACAAATGTTGAAATGAAAGAGTGACAGTGCATTTTGACCATGTTTGACCCAGGTGATGTACAGTAGTCAGAAAATTGGAGGTTTGCGAGTCCATCAAACATTGCCAAGAAACACCATCTACATTGAAGGAATTTGTTTCATGTCATAGTCAGGAGGAATCAGAAGCCACCAGGTCTCATACACATTTACAGGGTCCTTAAACAGTTAATATTTATATGTTCTAGAGTTAGTCTGACTATAACTGACCTAACCTAACCTAATCTGGACCAGGGCTGACTACTGGGACCTAAACCTGGGCAAACAATGGGGGCTAGTAAATCAAACCACGTCAAAAGACACAGTCACACTGGGTAATGACTTCATAAAGGAAAAACCACCACCAACCAAAATATGAAGTGGTAAAACTATGGAATATTTTCTCCATCAATTTGTATTATTTTGGGGGGGAGGGGATCATCTTGGAATGTAAGGATTTGATGTTTCTCATTATAACCTGACCTAACCTTGACTTCCTCCAGTCCTAACCTTGGCATCCTTCGGTCCTAAACTCCTAACCTTAGCATCCTTCGGTCCTAATCTCCTAACCTGGGCATCCTTCTTTAGGGGTAATAGTGTGCATTTTCAACAATCAATTCATAAAAAAAACATAAAATCTTTACATTCCAAGATGATTGACTCCCCCAAAACACACAAACGGATGGAGGAAAGATTCTATAATTAAATTGGTAAGTAACTTCCTTTTCTGTGGCTTTTTTTAACTACAGTATTAATCATACTGTATGTGAATCAAAACTTATGTCTGTCCATGACTGTACTGGACTGGAATTAATTTCCTGTCTCATTAATGTCTGTATTTCAATCTATAGTTTATGACATGTCAGCGATGTAGTCAATAAGAAATTACATACTGTACAAATATGGTAATATGAAATTTACATATATTCCACCCCCTACAACCCCCTCTCGCAAGAGGTAATATACGGGCGCTTGTCCATAATGTCTTATCGACTGGAGGTTTTCAGAATGCAATGTATTATAGTGTGTTTTTAACGAGTCTGTTGTTCACATCCATCGCAATTGAGTGTTTTTGGAGATATCCCCCCCCCTCACACAATCTCCGAAAGCACTCATTTTCGCCATATTTGAACTACAGATTTGTCTGAAAAACGCTATAACACATTAAATAGAATTAGGCAGACCTGACCTGACCAAATCTAACCAAATCAGGACAGTGGCAAACTACCGGGCCTGGATGTAAACACTCGGTGGCTATCTTGAATTGATATTATCCTATACACCGCCAGAGAAGCTTGTCCTGTCAATAATTACAGGCCTTATTACACGTGGGGCAGTTCACTGATGTTGGTAACACTCCGAGGCCACGTAAAAAGTCTAAACTGGCTTCATTAATCTCAAAACAGTGCTAAAGAATACGTTCGAGAACAGACAGACACTCGGTACAAAGGTAAGCCATTGTAATTAATTTGAAATTGACGCGCATTAATCAAGCACACTGATTAGCCGTTGAAATTGAGGCGAATTAATCAAGCACACTGATTGGCCGTCCACATGCATTAATACACAGCCAGTGGTGTGGATATATCATGATTGACCGCATATGGCCGCTGTATACCCCACGGATAAAGAAAAATTGAATCAAATTAAGGGTAGTTTTATTACGAAAGCTATGCATTTGTGATGGAAATAACCTACGAGTAAATGACGTACATGTTCTAAGAAATGTATTTGACAGAAAAGAACTGATGGTAGTGATTATTGACAAGCGCCCGTATAATACCTCCCAAGATTACTGGATTGGTGGGTAGGGAATATCACCAAAACAATAACTGATTGCTCGATTGATTGATATTAGGAGCCGCAATAGCAAGGTCATATGGCACCCGAGGAAGATGATTGAGATGTGGGACAGACCATAACATTGGAATTGCTAAAAAAAAATAAAAAATAAAGGTAAAATCCCTTAAAACGCAGTAAAATACACCATTAAAATATATGGTATTATATTGAAAGAATTACCGTTTTGCAGCAGTGTTGCCAGATCTGGCTAGGTCCCAGTATTTTACCCCTGTCATTTATTGTACTTTATCACGATTATTTCCCGGTAGTTTGCCCAGGTTAGGTCCCGGTAGTCTGATGCGGTCTAGGTTAGGTTAGGTCAGGTAAGGTCAGGCTAATTTCAAAATGCCCCATTTGAATATGCCCTATTTTGGAAATGGGGCATTTGCAGAGGAAATGCCATAGAAGAAAATAGTCTTAGAATGGTCTAAATAAGTGGGTAATGAAGGTAGAAAAACCGTACGTAATAACGGTAATTCATTCAATATTTACCAAATATATTGGTAAAATGTATTGTAATATATTGGGCTGTATTCTAGACCATCTGTGGTGTATACGATGGTGTGGTACCTGTATGATGACTGTGTTGTTTGTCTATGGAGCCGTCGTACCGGTACCACGCTATCGTATACACCATGATTCTTCTTGCATACGGCTAATTGTCCCATAATTAATTACAATGAAATAATGGACCACAGTCAAGAACATTCGTGGTGTATACGATGGTTGGTACCGTACGACGGCTTCATTGAAAAACAATAGAGCCGTCGTACAGGTACCACACCATCGTTAACATACCGGCCAATAATTACCTAAATGCTCCAGTTTTCTCTCGGAATGTTGTACCGGTCTGTCTATAGCCATGTAAACAAAGTATTCTCAGTGGTAATTGAGTAGTTACATTCATTGAAAACTATATAATGTAAACAAAACTAAAACGTGACAACAATGTACTACAAATACTGATAAGGTTGAAATTGACAAGACTAAGTTGACTACACTGACAGTAACAGACTTCCGAGTGCCGACTAGGATTGTTATGTACGGAGTCTCGAAGATTTCGCCTTTACAACGGCAACTCGAATATTTTTTTTTCTAGTAGTTAATGGGCATACAGTATACAACAAGGGAGAAGGGAGGGTCATACATTTCAACCCTTAATAGGCAGCTGCAGTTAATAAAAATAAAAATAAAAACCTTGCCCTAAAAAAATTCTTACAAAAGGTTTCTCAACTGTTTATTGGAGTATCAATTTCAAGTGTGCTTAATAACATATCAAAAGTATACCACAGTTTGACCATGCAAAAGGTCTAATTATCAAGATGGCGCCAAAGTTAGCTAGCAAATCCTAAAAATGCCAGTTGCTCCTTCATTATTCGTCCTAGACAATTAATCTTTATGTCTAAACCCATTTTGGGGGATCTGGGAATCCAATAAATATACTTAAATTACTTTGAAGTGGTTACATAATTACAAAATCCAATATGGCCACCAGACATTTATAATGCCTCTTACTCCATCATTATTCATGCTAGTGTTCCAGTCCGTTTTTACCCATGAACATGAACACTTACCAGACATGCCAACACCATCACACCCACCTATCCCTCCCATTCATATAAACACCCAAGGAATTGAGAAACTCTTATCTGAGGTAGACATACACAAAGCGACTGGACCAGACAATATACCCTGCAGGATATTGAGGACTAACGCGAGCGTTCTTGCCCCTGTCCTGCAGGTTATATTCTCACAGACTTTACAGACCGGTGAACTCCCTCAAGACTGGCTTTTGGCAAATGTGACCCCAATTTTTAAATCCGGAGACAGAACCCTTCCCATTAATTATAGACCTATTTCACTTACCTCAGTCACCTGTAAAATTTTAGAACACATTATTCATAGACACATAATGGACCACTTTGATAGGCAAAATATACTGACTGACAATCAACATGGTTTTCGGCCTAAACGCTCGTGTGAGACGCAGCTACTGGTAACTACTCATGACATCTTGCAGTCCCTCAATGACACAAAAATTAGACAGGTTGACGCCATAGTATTAGACTTTGCCAAAGCCTTCGACAAAGTCCCTCACCAAAGACTACTACACAAATTAGAATTCTATGGCATACAGGGACAACTTCTTCACTGGATTAGAACGTTCTTGACTACCAGAAAGCAACGTGTAGTTCTTGACGGTAGTCAGTCTCCATCTGTTCCTGTGACCTCTGGGGTACCCCAGGGCACTATCCTGGGTCCCCTTCTCTTCCTTTCATACATTAATGACCTCCCACTTTCACTTTCCTCTACCACTAGACTCTTTGCAGACGATAGCTTAGTTTACAGACCAATTAAAGATAGGAATGACTGCCTTCGACTACAGGACGACCTAACTGCACTTGAAGACTGGGAAGTCAAGTGGCAGATGACATTTAGACCAGACAAATGCCATCACATCCGTTTTACCCGTGCCCATAATGTCATTCCATATACATACCAATTACACAAAACCAACCTCAACACAGTCACTTCCCACAAATACTTGGGTGTCCACATCTCAGCGGACATGAGGTGGAACACACACATAGGTAGCATCAGGGCCAAAGCTAGTAGGGTCCTGGGGTTCTTGCGCAGGAACCTCAGCAGGTGTAACACAGACACCAAAATTATTGCATATAACACTTTCGTTCGGCCACATTTAGATTATTGCGACACCGTCTGGGACCCACACACTTACAATAATATCAATAAATTAGAGTCCATACAAAACAAGACTGCAAGATGGGCCAGACGTGATTACAGACACACTACATCAGTCACTTTGCTTAAACAAGACACAAAACTAGACCCATTAGAAACACGAAGACAGATACACAGACAACAGATGATATACAAAATCACAAACAAGTTAGTTGACATAGACACATATCTACACCCTACAAGTATACGATCCACTAGAGGCAGCCACAACTTAAAATACCATACATACCAGACAAGCACTGATATATTTAGGCACTCATTCTTTCCCCGCAGCATCCAAGAGTGGAATCATCTCGCATCTCACTTAGTTAATAGCCCCACTCTTGACACGTTTAGAAATAGAATCACCAATCATTACCTCCCCAATCCTAATCCTCAACCCACAGTCCCTGACCCAATCCACCCTTATTCTAACCCTCTTCCTAATCCTGCCCTGGATCCCTAAATCCCCCGCACAACCCCCGCATATTATGCAGCCCATGAGCGGCCATCTGCGGGACCCTAAAACTTGAACTTGAACTTGAACTTGAGTGTAGTGATCCAAGCACCAGAATTTCCCATTCTCTATGTCTCACGCATCTTCGCCTTCACCTGTTGGCTTGCGCGTGAGCCTCACCCAAGCCTAGCCCATCACGCCAGAGCTAACGCTCTTTCACTTAGCTTCGGGACTCCAGCCAGCACACACACCTGCCTCTCTCCCACTCCTGCCGCACTGACACACACCTTGCCGCACCACGCCAAGGCCCCCACGCTACACCAAGACTCTACCAAGCTACATCAAGACTCTACCAAGCTACATCGAGTCCCACTCCAAGCAACACACGCATTCAGGCAAGCAGGAAGGCTCTACTCAGGTGCTTGGCCACTACTTATATATATCCCTGTTGTGTGCACTACTTATTAATAAAACTGTACTTAGTATCGAGTCTGCTGTACGCCTTTCCGGTAGTAACGAACTATCTCAGTCGTTATACTAGACAGGCAATAGTGGCGCATGACCCCTTGTTCTTGGGGTTTGGAAACCTATTAGTATATCTAAATTATAGTGAAGTGATTATATAAGACTGATGAAAGGCACAGGCCTCAGGAGTATTATGAAAGTTGTCTATGGTGGGAATACCATCCAGCATAATTATGATGACTGGAAAATCAGTGAAAAGAGCTTTCCATGGATATTTGCTGGTGGATAGATGTCTCGATCACCTGGTTATGTCGGATCTGCTGAAGGATAACCCACAGTTCGAGTCATTGATAGACCAGGTGGAAGACACATACTCATCCTTGGTGGTGAAATTGTAGTGGCGCCGTATGCACCACTCCTTATTCCTTTGTACATTCCATGTGCTGGTCTGCCACTCCTTATTCCTTTGTACTTCCCCCGGCCTCAGACAGCCACAGTCTGATGGGTACGCTAATCCTTTCCCTTGACACAGCTTAATCCTCTCTTGGGACTGCAGCCGCCGGCCTCCTGCTTTCTCCCAGGTATGAATCAAAAGGGGTGCAGCATGCCAGGTGATGCGCTGGGTCAATTGGCCATGCCACATCCGGGAATCTGGAGCGAGTGAATGAAAAGGGCAGGCTTCGCCCAGAGGTTAGACTATCCAGCGAGCTACTATAGAAGAATGTCCTGCCCCGCTCCTGCCGTCGTCATACACCTGCATACACACGTATTCCTACTCTGACCACACGTGGTGCTCCTGCTCTAAGCTACTACAGATGCTACACTGCAACTACGGACTCCCCACAACGCTGCATGACAGGCTGGCCTTCCCTATATCTACATGTACTGCTTACACATGTATTACCAATAAACTGTACCGTGTATTCTAGAGTCTGTTCACTCGGGTAGAAACATAAGGAGCTTCTTTACTGTTTTAAAAGAAACAATTTTGGAGTGCCGTTGCATCAGATATGTTGATCAAGATCAAAGATATGATTGACATGAAAAAGTCAGAACTTAGTACGAGGTCAAAAACCTATCAGCTGTAGCTAAATTATCAGAGAATGCTGCTGACTGCTTGAACGTTGATCAGAGAGGATCGCACAGGATCTTGGAGGATACACTTGCATGCAGTATTAGATTGCCGGCCAATCTGTATATGCTGCCGCTAGGCACTACAACTATCTGAAGTCTGCATATTTCTATGTCCAAGAAATGAGCCAATTCAAGGCTAGACATTGATGTATAGGACATTTTTTCTAGGGGTTTCCATGAGATCCGCTGCAGCAACCAGTGCTGGGCAGGCCTTAGCTCTGCCTTGCGATCGAGCAGACACTGATGCGATCCTTAGAGTAGTGGAGGCTTGACTCGTGGAAGTGGGATGACTTAAGAAATGCGCTCATTGTGGACCATGTCAATACCCATCACATCTTAGTACAACAATGCCATGCAGGAATTCAGTGGCCTCACCGACACGACCAGCGAGCAACACCAAGAATTGACTGAAGCAAAGATGAAACGAGACCACTCTGATCTGGAAAAGATAAAGGAAAAACTGTCCACTGTGTGTATGCCATCTCTGAGAAACATCATTACTGGTTTAGTTGCCAAAGAGGATGTGTATGTGCATGAGTTTGAGACTGTTGGGAATGAGATTATAGATAAAATGGTCGGAAAACCTGTTTTTGGGATCTCATTCAAACGGAAAGACCAGGCAACAACCCTCACAGATGAGTCCACCATCAATTTTGGCCAAGGCCAAATTATTGATCCTGCTCTGCTGTTTCAAAGATTCCTGGTTATGGAAGACTTAATGAGCTGTGAGCTCAGCCCATTCCCAACAGCACTGTTTAAAGCCAAAGAAATCTTTCATAAAGCTGATAAAGCCCCAACTAGCACATGCAGTTGCTGAATATTCAAGCAAGAAATCAAAAGATGCTGTCATGGATTCTATCCCACTAACTGCACATTATGTCCTTAACGGTGGCTCCCTGCTTCATCGCTTCCTATGGAAAAGGGGTGACAGCTGTGGTGCCATTGCATACACCAGTATGGAAAAGTAATAGTAGTTTTTTATGGTTATAGTGAAGGTCCTTCCATCAAAGACAATACACATCAGCGACAAGGGCATAACACACGCCCGATCATCAGCTTCAATGCAAAAACTAAGTTTGTTGGAAGAAAGGATGATTTCCTGGCTAGATCTTGCAATAAACAAGAACTTATTGGTCTTGTAACTGAGGAACTACATAAGGGCTGCCCTGTTATCAATGCATTAGGGGATGCAGACATGGACATTGATAAGGCTGCAATCAAGGCATCACGACATCAACCCACGACTTTGATAGAGGAGGATACAGACCTGCTCATTCTTCTATTCCATAAGCAGATGTGAGGATGAGACAGCCCAAGTCAAGATATAATAAAATAATTTTTTATCCTGTTGTAACAAGGAGAATTGCGTTACTATTGGGGTGAACAGACTCGATTGTACATAGTAACAATTTATTTGTACAGTACAGGGTTGTGTAGTAGCAACTAGCAAGCACCTTGTAGCTGGAGAATCCCGCCTGCCGTGGCTAAGAGAGGTAGCTGCTGCAGGAGGTAGTGTAGAGAGCGTGGCATGGTCAGGCAGCTGGTAGGGCAACGGCAGGTCAGGAGATGTTGCTAGGTTGAGAGCGGCAGTCAAAAGTGGCTGAGCGATGGCTCATCGGCGACCTTTAACCTGGCGGGGTAGGCTGCGTGCGCCAGCGACAGGTAGATAGGTGAAGCGGGAGAAGGGCAAAGGTGCTTGGTGTCGCTACACTGTGCTTTCTGAGGTGCAACAATGATTATGGCACTGTGTATTGTAGGTAGCACTCACTATAAGGCATGGAATATCTTTTGTGCAAATACATAAAAATTCAGTGTTTTTTTAGGAGGGTGAGGGTTCCCCCCATTGAGGTTTAACAACAATCTTCTTACAGCTCATTGGTTCCCCCACATCCCTTTTGGCCAAGACCAAAATGTATGAAGGATAGTCTATAAAATAATATGGCCATAAAGTCAAGTGGCTCCAGAAAACTGAAATTGTTAGAATTAGAGAAACTTAATAAAACGAAGCTTACAATTACTGATGAAGGGGAAATGAAGTATGGACGAGCGCGATGGCTACAGCCCACGAGGAAGTGGTGGTGGTGGCAGAACGCGTAGCATACAGAGCAAAATTCTGATTATATTGGTATTTTCGTTTGTCAGCCCTTAACACCCACGCTTTGATATCCTTCCACAGCCATTCAATATTATTGGTATGGACACCTGTGGCAGGTTCGACGAAGTTCTGGCTGTAAAGTGGGTGTACCGGTGGGACCCTGCATGGCTCACAGAGACCAGCATATGCCTTCCAGTTAGCCACTCACAGCATACTATTGATGCCGGAAATATAAACTTCTAGCACGAATAATCATACGTGCATACTCGTGCTATGGGTTTTGGCTTTTTGAATACTGCCTGGAAGTGTTTTCTGTGTGTAGCATAGTTACTCATTTAATACACTCATGTCTCACACATTGTTATTGCATTGTATTGAGGAACCATCATGAACATTATAGTGTAAGTCGCTTCTTCATTTATGTTGGTTCCGTACTTAACCAGTTCAAATTTATTGCTGTTAAAAGTCATTGGATTAGTCGGCAGTTAATTCATCTACATCATCTACTGGATCAATCTCTTAATGACTCTCGAATCATCAGCAAAAGAGGAGACTGATGAATAGAGGGTATACACACGCTATTGTCACGTTCACCAATCCTTCATATGTATTGAAACTTTGTCCATAACTGTACACACACTCACCTGTTACTGTCACATGTTTACATAAGTCATCTCCATGTATTGAAACTTTGTCCACAACTGTACACACACACACACCTGTTACTGTCACATGTTTACACAAACTTATTATTGAAACTTTACCTGCGACTGTACACACACACACACACACACACATATATGGGTACAATCCTTGACTACTTCTACATAACCCAGTTCAGGAGTTTAGTTGAGGAGGAAAAGATGGAAAGATTGCACTGCTTTTCGTAGAATGAATATTATTATATCATAAGAACTCTTATTATTGATTGGAGATGAAATAATACTGTCCTAGGCCTGAACAACCCTGTATGATGAGGGAGGTGATAGAGAGGAAGGACAGCAAACATGATGGAAATAGAAGGAAAGAAGGGACAGGGAGGTGATAAAGTGGTGAGACAACAAGAACAAATTAAATAAAAGGAAAGGAGGGACAGGGAGAAGGTCACAGAAAGGAAGGACAGCAAGCAGTAGAAGGAAAGGAGGGACAGGGAGGTGATAGAGCAGTGGAACAACAAACATGGTGGAAATAAAGTAGAAGGAAAGGAGGGACAGGGAGGTGATAGGGAGGTGGGACAGCAAGCACAATGGAAATGGAAGGAAAGGAGGGACGTTTGAAGAACTTTTTAAGGGGTTAGTACAGTGTTGGCAATTTGGAGCAACCGATTCCTTCAAAATATTCCAAGCAACAGACCACCATTATATATTATTTGTTATTCTGTTTGTGTTTCTTGGCATACTTTGGAGGAACCAAGGTGCTCTAATGTACCAATGTGTATTATACCCTTAAATTATTGCCCACTATGGGGATAAAAACTCAGTGCATGGAAATTATACAGTAAAACAAAACACTTTGTTATTAATTAAGAGGTTAGTTAGTACAGGATTGGTGGTAAATCTGGAGCAACTGATTCTTCCTAACTATTCCAAGTCAGGCCACCATTATTTATGTTCATTTGGTCCTGTCTCCTGTCATACTTTGGAGGAATCAAGGCACACCAATGTACCAGAAGTATACTACTGTATATAACAGTATCCCCTTAATTAAAAACTCTAGGGAAACATGAAGCTGAATCATGAGAAATTTAATTGGTCCAGTGCATTTAAAAGGGAGAGACTCTTGATGGTAAAATATAGGGCTACTGATTCCTTCAAACTATGCCAGGAAACAGATAGCCTTTATGTTATTTTAATGGGGGAACCATTTTGTGACAGGGTGTGGAGGAATCCGTAGTTCTCCAATTTTTCAAGGAAGTACATATCCCCTTAACATTAGAATTCTGAAAGCAACTGAATTAACAGTACAGGGGATAGTATTATAATTTTGGGATATTGGTGTGCATTGATTCCTCCAAAGTATGCCAGGAAACAGGACTAGATAAACAATAATAATGGTGTCCTGTTGTTACTTGGAATAGTTTGGGAGAATCACTTGCCCCAGATTTACCACCAACACTGTAGGCTACTATCCCCTTAATTTGGTTTCTTGAAGATTCGGGCCAAATGATATCTGGCCAAACTGTTTTTCCAATAATTTTTTTATTAATTTACTTATAATAATGTTTTCTTCCTATTACAATATTAATAATTCAATATCTCTATTACTGAATGGGGGAGTATTCCCAGTCACATGACATCATAACTTAGCCGTATACAAGAATACCCATAGTGTTGACGATGTTGTGGTATGTACCATAGATACACTACAGAGCCATTGTCAACACCACAGATATTCTTGCATACAATGGCATAGTACTGGTATGATGATTCCATTGACACACTACAAAGCCATCGTACCAGTACCACATCATCATCAACACCATGAATATTGTATCCGTGCCCACACGCACGTTTCATGCCCATATTCACATTCCAAGCATTTATCTTTTTTTATCTAGGGTGCTCCCCAACCGACAACAACATCCTAGAATGTGCTGATGGGACGAGACGTGTGTGGGACGAGTGAGAGTCAGCTTGCCTGCCAGAGACTATACCCTGTATTATAATATAGCTTCGAATTTCATAGTGTAATAGCCATTATATTGTCATTTATGTAGGGAAAGGGACTACATGTATATATATTTATCTCTATTATTCTCATATACAGTATATACTTTTATTATGTGTACATATTTCAAATTTAATACATTTTAAATTATTCCCCATTTCACAAACTGAGACGAGAGATGGCAACACCAGTTCAGGAGGTGAGTGAGAAGCAGCCTCGCACTTGAACCCTGTCTCTTATAGAGTAGACAGTAACTTCTCCCTCACCTCGCTGAATCCCTTGTCATATCTGCAATATATAATTTTGATTGCTGACTGTAAAACTTGTACTCCCCTTATATCTCAGTAAACAGATACAAGTCCACGCTTTTACTCTAAACCCCTTTCGAGTAATAATTAATTATTTTCCAGCAGATATTGGTGGTCATAGTTAACACCAGCCACATCTGTATAAGTGAGAAACTGGAAGGTAATTTCACAGGTACGCCAACTCAGCAGCCTGTGGACCAGATACAATATTATTGCATATGACCCTTTTCATGTAAGACAAGGATTCCAACTCTTCCCAACTATGATTGACAACAATTCTCTTCCATATAAATTTAGTGTGTAATGAATCTGTGTACAGTTATTCCTCTATGTAAAGCCACAATCAAATATCCACCAATACTTTCCGTCCATCGTAGTAAATAACTTTGTAATAAAGAACAACACGTGTATGATTTTGCAGCACCTCATATTAATAATTGAGGAGGCTGAGTTGACATAAGGTGTTGTATGATAATATTTTGATATGATACTGATTTATTTGCATAATGAAAGGAATGTGTTGGTGGTTATTTGATTGTGCCTGTACATTACACACCCATAAACCCTGTGATGGATAATGAGGTTTACTATACACAGATTAATAAAAAACAGTGCAATAAACACCCATAACAATGGTGCAAAATGTGGGATTACCGTACAGAGATTCATAAAAAAACAGTGCAATAAATACCCATAACAACAGTACATCAAAATAAGGATTACTGTGTTTGTAACTCTGGAGCAATTTACCTGATTCCTCCAAATTATTCCAAGCAACAACAGGCCACCATTATTTTTGTTACTATAGCTCTGTTTCCAGGCATACTTTGGAGGAATCAAGGCGCTCCAATGTACTAAAAGTGTACTAAAGTAAATTCTCACTTTACACTGGTATATTAGGTGTGTAATGTAGTGTGTAATGAAACTGTGTACAGAAATCCCTCACTGTACAGTACACTGGTATTATGGGTGTGTAATGAAGTGTACAATATGTGTTTACAGTGCATACATTCATTATACACACACTATTTCACATACATAATCCCAGTGTGAAATGAGAGTTTAGTGTATCCTCTTAAGAGTGTAAGGGCCAAATGGGGTGTAGACATGACCGCTGTTTCCTCCTCGTCAACCAATCACTTGCCTGAGTCGAACATGTTTCCCAGTTTCCCCGATGAGATGTTGTGGATCATGTCTTGGATGCGTTTCAGTTCGGAGAATTTTTTGGTGACTTCTTCCAGTTCGGTTTCCTTGGCGGCCATTGACTCCTCGTGACTCCTTATCAGCATCTCCAGTTCTTTAATCTATAATAAGAGATATGTTGTTATTAATTTTATTATTATCATTTATCTGAGGTTATTATTATTACTGTCTCCTAAGTATTTTTTTATTTTTTTTATGTAGACTCCTGACCTGTATTTCCAATTCTTTAATCTGTAATAACAATAATAGATTCATTAGTATTACATTATCTTCTATGTACTAACTTTAGTGTAGACTCCTTATGACTTCTGATCAACATTTCCAATTCTTTAATCAATAATAATAATAACAATGGATTATTTTATAAATTAGTATTATTATCTCCCTGTATTTTTATAATGCAGATTCCTGACTCCTGACCAATATTTCCAGCTACCGTATTTAATCTATAATAATAATAGATTTGTTAATTATTATTGTTGTTATCATCATTATTATTACTACTGTATTATTATTATCATCTATGTATCTTTTATTATTATAGTCCTTATGACTTCAGATTGGCAATTCTATTTCTTTAATCTGTTTTAAAAATACACTCAAACCTCGATATTAGGAGATGCTCTTGTTGGTGAATTGGAAGGTCTGTAATTCCTCCAAACTATGCCAGGAAACAGATGACATTGATGTTACTGTAATGAGGGATCTGTTTCGTTGCATAGTTTGGGGGAATCGGAGACCTTCCAATTCACCAACAAAAGAACCTCCCCTTTAGAAACTAAAATAATGGGGAATCAACTTGTCCCTGACTTGAAAATATCTCTTACTGAAGGACCCTCGTGATGTAGACAGAAAAATAGAAGTTAGCGAGTCCTTCAAACAATGCCATGAAACACCACCCATATTGAAGGAGATTGTTTCATGGCAAAGTCAGGAGGAATCAGAAGTCACCAAGTCTCATACATGATCACTGGGTCCTTATAAATGACCTTTATTTCATCACATTCTAAAATTAATTCTAGTTTCTACATGAAGTTTATTTTTTTTCAACCTTGGGAGGTATTTGGATGGCAAGAATAGAGAAAAAATAATGAGAAATAATCACAAAAACAACCTAATTGACAGAATTATTTTTTTAATGGTCCTGCCCTTTTGTCAGGGTAGAATATGGAGTCCCTTAAGGACCCTATGATCGTGTATGAAACGTGGTGGCTTCTGATTCCTCTTGACTATGCCATGAAACAAGCTCCTTCCATATAGGTGGTGTTTTGTGGCAATATTTGAAGGACTATCTTACCTCCAATTTTCAGACTACATCACAGGACCCCTTAAGTCAAATTTACCTTTAATCGAGGGTTCAGTGTATTACAACTGCAACTACTACTACTAAAAAAAATCATCACTGTTATTATCATTATTGTTATTTTTTTATATTATTATTCATCTAATTTCTGAGCATTTATTATAATTATTTCTATTTCTATTATTATTATAACTCACCTCATCTCTAAGTTTTCCTTTCTCCTTCTCTACACGTTGGTTATCTCTCACCAGTTCCTCCAGTTCCCTCCGTCTTCTCTTCAATTCTTCCTCCAACTTTTGAATTTGCTCCATGGCCTCTGTAATACAACATTACATTTATTACACACACTATACATATTAATAATTTATTTATTATTCATTTACAAAATAATATACTACACTTATTCATTCTGCAATACAATACAGTATATATTTGTTTATGTATTAGTAATATATGTGTGTAATGTACAAGGAGAGTTTACTGTACACAGAATCATTTCAAATAGTGAAATACACATCCATAACACCAACAGTGCAAAACAAGGCATTACTGTATATGGATGTGTAATGTAGAAACAAAGAGGTTTTACTGTATACTGACTCTGGCTTCGTTCCTGTTCCTCTTTGTTCAGCTTCATGAGGTTCTTGGCTTCCTGGCCGGCTTCACTCAGTTGTTTCTGGAGCTTCGAAATCTTGTCATCTTTGCTGTCGAGTGAGTCTTTTAAACTGGCCACCTCTCTCTTCAATTCAGTCTTTTGTCGTTCAATTTCAGTCTTCTCCTGTAATGTATAATGTTAAAAATGATAGAAATTGAATTATTATGACTGAAAAAATGATAGAAAATTAATTATTATGACTAAAAAATGATAGAAAATAGAAAATGGATTATTTTGATAGAAAAAATGGTGAAAACTATTATTATGAAGTTATAAATAATACAAAATGATGGATGAATTATTATGACTGAGAATTATGAAAAGTATTATGGTGAAGTTAGTTAAAAGCAATACAAAATGATGAAAGATGAATTAGCATATTAGTGATTATTATATTACAATAGTCCCTCAATTATTTCCTGTAATATACTGTAATGTTAAGATACAATATTGGTGGTGGTAAATTTGGAGTAACTGATTCTTCCAAACTACTCCAAGAAACAGCAGACCACAATTATTTTTGTTCATCTGGTTCTGTTTGTTTCCTGACATACTTTGGAGGAATCAAGGCACTCTAATGTACCAAAAGGGAATGATTATCCCCTTAACACAGGCCCTGTAAGCAATACTTGTATCAACCACTTCATTTTACACTCAGTCCCTCATTGAAGACCACTAAATGTTTTCCCAGGCTTCTGTTATTCATTCCCATACAGACTAGGTAATTTACTGAGCCTGTGTTACTGTATATAAGTGATTTACTGAGTCTGTGTTATATCAAGGGCCAACTGTACTGAAAAAATATTGATACTGTACTTACAATACGGAAATTCTCTCTATGTGTGTTTGCCGATTCTATCATCTGTGATATTCTGGATTCAATGTCATTTTTCTCTCTCTTGGTTTGTTGCAGTAGTTCCTCGCGGGTGTATAGGAGGGCTCTCAGCCTGTCATTCTGAAATATAAAGGGAATTATGTGCACGTGTACATGACGGTGTTTTAACTCTGGAACGTCCACACACACACTTTCATGTACACAACTGGTCAGCTCTAGAACATACACATGCACACACACACACAAAAATGCAAGAGTTAACCAGTACACATACTTTCATGTACACAACTGGTCAACTCTGGAATGCACACACACACTCGCTAATGCCCGTGTTAACAGGTACTTTCAGTCTTTCATGTGTACAACTTATCAACTCTGGAACAAACACACACACTAATGCAAGAACTAACCAGTTCTCTTAGTATTTCATGCATACAACTTGTCAACTCTGAAACACACACACACACATACAAACAAAATATCTGACAAGACATTTGGACTCGTCATGCACCTTCACAGTTAATATTTTCATTGTTATTATTATCATCAACAACAACAATAACACCCTGCTGGACACACCTGTACTCTGGTCTGCAATAGGAAGTGGTGGTTGTGATGGTTGAGGGCATCCGAAGCAGTGAGTATGTTGTGTAATGAAGCCTCCTTGTTGACCAGTGCTGCCACCTTACACTCATACAGTTCTATGATGTCTGTCAGGGTGCAGTCTCTCAACTTGGGGGTGAGGGGAAAAGTAGGGGCTAAAATTAGTTTTAAAAATGAGTAAATATAGGGGTAACTGGGGAAAAACTGAAGAGAAAGTAATAAAAATAGGGGAAAATGAGGGAATAATATTGAGTGAAATATTAGTAAAAATAGGGGGAAAATGGGAGGGAACTGAGTGAAAAATTAATGAATAGAGAACAATGAGTGAAAAATGAATTCAGAGAGGGAACAATGAGTAAATAATGAATGACAACATACCAAAAAAGGAAAGAATGAATGAATAATGAATGACAACATACAAAATCTGGAAAAAATGAATGAAGTGTGAAGAATGCATGAAAACAGCAAATAATGAATGAATAACAAATGAAAACAAGAAAGAATGAATGAAAACAGGAGAGAATAAGTAAATAATGAATGAAAACATTATAAAAACAGGAAAGAATGAATAAAAACAGTGAGGAATGAGTAAATAATGAGTGAAAAAGTGAAGAATGGGTGAAATATGAATGACAACTGGGAAAATGAGTGACTACACACAAAACAGGAAAGAATTAATGAAAACAGAAAATAATGAGTAAATAATGAATAAAAACAGGAGAGAATTAGTGAATAATGAATGTAAATGGGGAGGAATGAGTGAAAATGCAGACAAATGAAAAACACACCTCCATTTTATCCATTGCACTCTTGAGTCTGAAAATGACGTTGTCCACACCCTCTTCACAGGCGGGAGAGAATAAAACTGGGGATTGGATTCTCATGGTGGTGGTGGGATCCATACTGCTTATAGTATTATTACTGGTACTCTGATCTTGGAGAGATGGATCACACGCGTTGGCTTCCTGCGCTGCCGATATCAGTTCCATCAGGCTGTAAAGATAATGATAGATAATGAAAAAATATATGCTGTAATGAAATAAGTTTATATGATATGGAAAAATAATAAAATAATTATATATGATTCTGAAAAGATAATGAAAGATATTGGAAAAAAAAAAAAACATCATGATGAAACAACAATGAAAACAAAAATATTTATCAGACGCCCTCAGTGGTACTGATGGTGGATTTGTTTTGTGGCATAGCATAGTTAGGAGGAATCAGAGACCTTCCAATTCACCAACAAAAGAATCTCCTCTTCAGGCGTAGGAAGCGGCTTCCCCACCATTCTTGAGATGGTGCAGTCAGCCTCGTATTCCCTATGATACGGGGAGAGGTGAGGATTGGGGACCCCACAATCTGACAACTACCCAACTAAAGGTTCATATAGCCTCAGGGCTGGACCCCTTGCCTGTCAAGGGTCCTGTACTGGTGCTAGAACATACCCACCCCTTGTAAAGAGGGAAATGGGGTACTGATGATTTTTATTATTTTTATATACAGTTGTAGCAGTATTATTATTACTGGCTGGGTTGTCTAGTTCTCTCACCAAAACAATACAGTAGATCCTCAATATACAGTGAATAAATACTTTGATTCACCACTTCATATCGGGAAAATGTTTGATGTTTTTCAATGAGGAACTGAGTGTTGTTATTGTTGATGTTCTCCTGGGGCAGAATGGCCTCCTGCCCCACAGACCCACGGTACGCTCTGGTTGCAGTGAAAAAACAAATTAAAATAAAGGAGGGGCTGGCCCTATATGCCTGGGCTACTGAAGCACATCCCAGGGAGATGGGACCAGAGCTTACTGGACCAGGGAATCTGGGGGCCTCCGACCGCCAGGGAGATTGGGGGGAAGGTCTTTGATCCCACAGCCAGTGCTGTGGGCCCAAGTCCACGTTACCATAAGAGCTACAAGTGGGGCCACACCTTCCTGATGAGACCAGTCCTGAAGGGACCATAAAGGGGAAGGGAGTTTAGACTGCTGCATGCAAAGGGATAATGCACCCCATTGTGCTGGCGGTCCAGAGTGTACCAGGGGTCTGTGGGGCAGGAGGCCATTCTGCCCCGGGAGAACATCAACAACAACAACAAGTATTTGGACCAGTGTACATTGAGATTCTAAAGTACAGATTTAATGGGATTTTACTGTTATATCAGGATTCTAAGGCAATAATGTACAGTTAGGGACATATGAAACAGGGCCCCTCACTGAGCATAGGGTAGGATGAGAAGGTGTGTGCAGAGGCACGTCCTATTCTATGCTTGATAAGGGACCCGTTTGAAGTGCATCTGTATCTATCTATCTATCTATAGCACCGATGCCTCGTTCCCACCAAGGGGGTGGCCACGGCAGAAGAGTCTCCAGTTTTCCCTGTTCCAGCACTCCCTCTCCCCCTCACACTTCTCTCTCTCACATACTCTTCCACTCTGGTCTGCCTCTCACACCAGGTCCCACAACTTCACTATCGTACACCTTCTTTACAAACTCCTCACCTTGCATTCTCTCTACATGTCCAAACCACCTCAATGTATTACACTTCACTCTCTCAACCACTCCACACTCAATACCAATTGCCTTCTCACTCATACCACACCTCTCATACACACTCTCATTACTTTCTCCATCCCACCTGGTAAGTCCATATGTTCCTTTCAGATAAAATATTTCCACTGCACCCATTCTAGACTGATGAGCTCTACTCCATGTCCATGTCTCCGACGCATATGTCAGTGTTGGCAGGATTATATTATTTCTCAGTCACTTTTTCACTTCCATATTCACCCTTCATTATCCTCCCCAGTGATCCTATGACCTGCCTGCCCCTCACTGCTCTCTCCCCGATTTCTCCTTCCATACTTCCATGTTTACACAAAACTGTTCCCAGATACTTGAATTCCCTCACCTCCTCCATCCTCTCACCCCCTAAAGTTATCTCACACATCCCAGCTGGTACAGCCACTCTGTAGGGTGTAGCAAAGTCAATTACTTCTGTTTTGGTCCTCTCAAATACCATAACCTTACTCTTACCAGCATTCACCTTCAGTTTTCTTCGCTTACACACGGACTGAAACTCATCCACCACCCTCTGTAACTCCCTTTCACTCTCAGCCAGCAGCACAGTGTCATCCGCAAAAAAGGTTGCAACCAAGGACCAATCTACTCCATTCAACCTTAGTTTTGCACCCAGGCCCTCCACCTTTGCCTTCATCTCTCTCATGCAACCATCCATAAAGATATTGAACAGCCATGGTGACATAACACACCCCTGCCTCAATCCTACACTGATATCAAAGTCTATCTATCTATCTATAGCTCCGACGCCTCGTTCCCTCCGGGAACTCCCCTCAAGGGGGTGGCCACGGCAGAAGTGTCTCCAGTTCTCCCTGTTCCAACACTCCCTCCTTACTTGTTCAAGCCCTCCTCTGCCCCTCATGTTTCTCTCCTTTACATACTCTTCCACTCTGTTCTGCCATCTAACCGGAGGTCTGCCTCTCACACCAGGTCCTACAACTTCACTTCCATACACCTTCTTTACAAATTCCTCGCCTTGCATTCTCTCCACATGTCCATACCATCTCAATGTATTACGTTTCACTCTCTCAACCACTCCACACTCAATACCAATTGCCTTCTCACTCATACCACATCTCTCATATACACTCTCATTACTTTCTCCATCCCATCTAGTAAGTCCACATGCTCCTCTCAAGTAACTCATTTCCACAGCACCTATTCTAGACTGATGCGCCCTATTCCATGTCCATGTCTCCGACGCATATGCCAGTGTTGGCAGGATTATACTATTTCGTAGTCCCCTTTTCACTTCCATACTCACACTTCTACCCTTCATAATCCTCCCCAGTGATCCTATGACCTGTCTACCCTTCACTGCTCTCTCCCTAATTTCTCCTTCCATACTTCCATGTTTACACATAACTGTACCCAGGTACTTAAACTCCTTCACTTCCTCCATCCTCTCACCCCTCAGAGTTATCTCACACTTCGTCCCAGTTGGTACAGCCACTCTGTAAGGTGTAGCAAAGTCAATCACTTCAGTTTCTGCTCTCTCAAATACCATCACTTTACTTTTACCCACATTCACCTTCAATTTCCTTCGTTTACACACAGACTGAAATTCGTCCACCACTCTCTGTAAATTCCTTTCACTCTCAGCCATCAGCACAGTGTCATCCGCAAACAAACTAGCCACCAGGGACCAATTTGCTTCATTCAACCTCAACTTCACCCCCAGACCATTCACTTTGGCTTTCACCTCTCTCATACAACCATCCATATATATATTGAACAGCCATGGTGACATAACACACCCCTGTCTCAGCCCTACACTAATATTAAAACTCTCGCTTAGATCACCCTCTACCCGTACACATGCTTTTGCATCTGCATAAAAAGCCTCAATGCCTTTCAGTAAAGGTCCCCCAACTCCATAAATTCTCAACACCTCTGTCATAGCTTTCCTATCAACTCTATCATATGCCTTCTCCAAGTCCATGAAGGCAGCATACAACTTCTTACCCTTCCCAATATACTTCTCCACTATTGATTTTAATGCAAATATTTGGTCCACACATCCTCTACCCTTTCTGAACCCTCCCTGCTCCTCACTAACTTTATTCCCTGTTACTTCCATCAGTCTCTCAGTCAGAACCTTCCCGTAAACCTTCCCCGGTACACTAAGAAGGCTTATTCCCCTATAGCTACCACACTCATCCTTACTTCCCTTCCCCTTATACAAAGGTACAATTATGGCTCTCCTCCAATCCTCTGGCACCTCTCCCTGCCTCCAGGCCAATGTACATATAAGCAACATCCACTCCACCACTACCTCCCCCCCACACTTTAACATTTCAGCAGTTATCCCATCCACCCCTGGTGCCTTTCCCATCTTCAACTTTCCTATTGCTTTCCTAACCTCTTCCCTTCCTAAATCTCCCTGTACACCCTGTCGTCTACCACCTGCCTCCATCCCCATGCATGTCACCACCGCCTCCCCTCCCGTCCCCCCATTCATCAGACCATCAAAATGCCTCTTCCACACTTCTTTCACTTCCTCACTTCTACTCACAGTAACTCCATCCTCTCTCTTCATTCTCACACTACCAGACTTTCCTTCTCCTCTTTCTCTTTTAACCTCCTTCCAGAATAATTTCTTGTTCTCTTTAAACTTTTCACTCAGCTTCATACCAAACTCCTCATCCACTCTCCTTTTACTCTCACTCACCATCATTTTCACTTGTCTCTTACACACATTATATTCTCTTTTCCATCTCTCTCTCACTTCTTCCAGCACATTCCTCTGTAGTGTTCTCCGATATGCCTTCCTCTTATCCTCTACAGCATCTTTCACTTCTTCTGTCCACCAAGCACTCCCTTTCTTGCCCCTCTTCTGTGACTTATATCCTACTACCTCTGCTGCTGTCCTTAATACTCTCATCTTAAACATTTCATACACCGCATTCACTCCCTCTCCCTCCCCTATCCCCATCCTTACATCCCCCAGCGCCTCACCCACCCTCCTCTTATATTCCTCCCTATACTCTTCTACATCTAATTTCCCACTAGCCACCACCCTCTTATTCCTCACCCCTTCATCCCTCCTACTATACTCCCACTTAACCCTAACCTTCATCCTCACCAACACCGCAAAATGGTCGGAGCAATGGACCATTCCTCTCACTACTTTTGCGTCATACACATCCTTCCTCAACCTTTCATCCACTGCCACATAATCAATCAAACTCTTCTGCTCTCCTCTCTCATCCCTTCTCTTCCATGTATACCTGTGGATCATCTTGTGCTGAAAGAAGGTGTTCGCCAAGAACAACCCCCTCTCAGCACAGACATCCACCAGATATTCACCATTCTCATTTGTTCCTTCTACACCCCATTTACCCACAATATTCCCCACTTCCTCACCTCCCACCTTTCCATTCATGTCTCCCATCATCACTATTCTCCTTCCATTATCAATTCCTCTCAGACATGCATTCAGCTCTTCCCAAAACACTCTCATCTTCTCTCTCCCTGTCTTACTCTTTTCATTCACTGGTGCATAAGCACACACCCAAGCATACTTCACCAAGCCAATCTTTCCAGTCATCCATACTGTCATCCATATCAAAGTTCTCACTCAAATCACCCTCGACCCTCACGCAAGCTTTTACCTCTCTATAAAAAGCCTCAATCCCCTCCAGCAAGCGCCCACCAACTCCGTAAATCCTTAATACATCTGTCATAACTCTCCTATCAACCCTATCATATGCCTTCTCCAAATCCATGAAGGCAGAATACAACTTCCTACCCTTCCCAATATATTTCTCCTCTGCTGATTTTATTGCAAAGATCTGGTCCACACATCCTCTACCCTTTTTGAACCCTCCCTGCTCCTCACTAACTTTATTCCCAGTTACTTCTATCAGTCTTTAAGTAAGGACCTTCCCATACACCTTCCCCGGTACACTAAGAAGGCTTATTCCCCTATAGCTACCACACTCGTCCCTACTTTCCTTACCCTTATATAAAGGCACAATTATGGCTCTTCTCCAATCCTCTGGCACCCCTCTCTGCCTCCAAGCCAATGTGCATATAAGCAGCATCCATTCCACCACTACCTCTCCCCCACACCTCAGCATCTCTGCAGTTATCCCATCCACCCCCGGTGCCTTTCCCATATTCAACTTTCCTAACCTCTTCCCTCCCTAGTTTTCCCTGTACACCCTGTCGTCTACCACCTGCCTCCATTCCCATGCATGTCACCACCGCCTCCCCTCCCGTCCCCCCATTCATCAAACGATCAAAATGCCTCTTCCACACTTCTTTCACTTCCTCACTTTCACTCACAGTAACTCCATCCTCTCTCTTCATTCTCACGCTACCAGACTTTCCTTCTCCTCTTTCTCTTTTAACCTCCTTCCAGAATAATTTCTTGTTTTCTCTAAACTTTTCACTCAGTTTCCTACCTAACTCCTCATCCACTCTCCTTTTGCTCTCACTCACTGTCCTCTTCCCTTTCCTCTTACACTCATTGTATTCCCTCTTCCATCTCTCTTTCACCGCCTCTGGTACATTTCTCTGCAGTGTTCTCCTAAAAGCCTTCCTTTTTATTCTCTACTGCATCCTTCACTTCTTCACCATGCACTCCCTTTCTTCCCCTTCTTTCGTCCTTTGTACCCCACCACTTCTGCTGCTGTCCTACACACTAAAGATTTGAATGTTTCATACACATCATTCACTCCCACTCCCTCCCCTATCCCCATCCTTGCATCCCCCAGCACTTCACCCACCCTCCTCTTATATTCCTCCCTATAATCTGCTTCATCTAATTTCCCACTAGCCACCTCCCTCCTGTTCCTCACCCCTTCATTCCTCCTACCATATTCCCACCTTCATCCTACCAACACCGCATAATGGTCAGAGCATTGGATCATTCCTCTCACCACTTTCGCATCGAACACATCCTTCCTCAACCTTTCATCCACGGCCACATAATCAATCAAACTCTTCTGCTCTCCCCTATGTATACCTGTGGATCATCTTGTGCTGAAAGAAAGTGTTTGCTAAGAACAACCCCCTCTCAGCACAGACATCCACCAGATACTCACCATTCCCATTTATTCCTTCTACACCCCATTTACCCACAATACCTCCCACTTCCTCACCTCCCACCTTTCCATTCATATCTCCCATCATTACCACTCTCCTTCCATTATCAATCTTTCTCAGACACACATTTAATTCCTCCCAAAACACCCTCATCCTCTCTCTCCCCGTCTTAGTTTTTTCTTCTACAAGTGCATAAGCACACACCCATGCATACTTCACCATGCCAATCTTTCCAGTCATCAATACTATCCTCGACCCATTCCACCCATGTCCATCCACTCCCTTCCACACCCACGGAGACACCAACAGCACACACCCTTCCTTCCCTCTTCTTTTAGTCTTTTCATTCAGACCCGTCCATACTACTCCTCCCTCCATTCCCTCCCACAGTCCACTCTCCTTTCCCTTCTTACACTCTATACCACTCCACTCCCTTTCACCTCTCCACATCCTTTCATATGTGTCTCCATCACTCCCATCACATCCACTCTTCCTTTCTTGAAACATTCTACAATCTCTCATCTCTTGGTTGCACCTGTCATTCCATTCACATTTACAGTTACCACTCTCATACAATGCCTCTTCCCCAATCCCTCTACAGGGCAGCCCGGAGACTCCCCCCCGCCAGTAGCCATAGCTGTCCACTCCCCCATTGGGGAGCCACTGATGGCTGGCAAGGCCAATGCAGTGCTCATTCCTGGAGGGACACGAGCCGTCGGCATTGTCAAAGCTACAAACACGGTCATAAATTTTTTAAAAATTACAAAATATAAAAACATGCTAAAAACATACAATAAGATATTAAAATTGTAAAACACTAAAATACAATAAAAACCTTAAAACCTATATGTGGGGGAAGCTAAGTCTCACCCCCACACCGCCTTCCCCTTTGGCTCCACCTCCTAATTGGATAAAATAAAGATAAAAAAAGGAGGTGTACCACCGAGGTCACCGCTTGGAGGTAAGACTTACCTACCCTTCCTGGGAAGGGGTAGGTCACCGAGGTTTCTGCTCTTCCCAATACTGACAGATCTTGCTCTGTGCAGTAGCAAATACCTCGACCTCATTGGTTACGATACTGCCACTGCGCAAAGCAGTGTACAGTTGGCAAAAAAAGTATTGGAACTCCCCAATGGATAATTATACTTAATTTCAATGTACTGTAAGGTGGTTCCAATAAGTTTTTTACCGACTTTACATACAACTGACCTTTCTTTTGGTACTGTTCCTTCTGACATGAGTGTGATGGAGCGAGCAACAAACTCTGTGTTGTTAGTTCGTGTCGTCGCCACCAGGTGTTTCATCACGGCTGGTATGTTCAGCATCTATTAGAAGGAATTTGGAAAACTACAGTACAAATTAATATAAAAACATGGTGCTTGTATCTATAGAAAGAATTTATGGAAAACTACAGTACATGCAAAAATTTATATGAAAACATGATGCTTGTATCTATAGAAAAAAATAATGGAAAAGTACATAACTGTGCAAATTAATATGAAAATATGGTGTTGAATATATAGTATGTGGTCGAAATGAATAAGAAAACATGGTGCTTGTACAGTAGCTCAAAAAAGTATCGGAACTCAGGGGTTAGATAGTTTTGAAATTGCAAATTGTGGGATCACTCGTGTTGCTCCATTAAGGTTGGTACGCATGGAGTGATATCTGAGGTTGTAAATATTGGTTTTGTAGCAGCACTTATGCAGTGCATTTCAGATTTTCATAATGTGATAAGAAAAGTTACATCACAACTCTTGGTAAATCCACATGCAGGCCCTGCCCCTCAGGCCGACAAAACAGTGCCATAAGTAAGGACTGTAGTTGAACAGTCTCCTTAAGGCTTTGGTTCTTGCTTCACATTGTGCATTGCTTTCTGTCAAAGTTGAGATGGTAAAGCTCTTACACTAATGAAACATTTACAATGGAAATTTCACAAGAAACACATCAACGCCTTAAAGCTCTTCCCATCGAGGGCAACAACAATGCTGAAATTGCAAGACAGATTTGTGTTTCCAAACAAACAGTTTCTAGCTGGATAAAGTGCTATGCATTATACTGTCATATATTCATATCTATAAAAATAGTAATACAAAGGTATTAAACAAAGCCCTGATTCATCTTAACTGTAGGAACTGAGACGTAATACATAAATGTCACAAGGCAACTGAGATTTTCAGGGCTACCAATATGTGCTACAAGATGTAGGGCTTGTTTCAAATTACATCACTGATTTTTCAAATTGTTTACTACAAAAATAGTTCCGATACTTTTTTGAGCTACTGTATGTTCATCATCTATAGGAAAAAGCAATGTAAACATAATTATAGTACAAATATGAAAACATGATGTTGAAAACTATCAATTGTTGCAAAAAGGAATACAAAATAATTATGTTGTTGTACAGTTGCGGACAATAGTAATCAACCACATAAGGGTGACTCATGTAAACGTTTGACAGCTTCCCTATGTTCATTAGCTGAGAAACTTTCCAATAAATAAAGTTCCATCATGAAGCTTCACTGTCTCACTCATTACTCTCGGGCCTCACAAGAGTTATGGGCTACTTACAGCCTACAGTAAAAAAAAAAAAAAAAAAAAAAAAAAAAAAAAAAAAAAAAAAAAAAAAAAAAATAACGTATGTCCACCACTGTACATTTAGCATTTATGGAAGAAACCAATGGAGAGCGAGAAGATGGACGGACATAAGAAGAAAGTGATGGGCTGATTTTTATATTTATTTGTTTTTACCATTTTTTTATCATATAATCTTGCCAACACTGACATATGCATCAGAGACATGGACATGGAGTCGGGCTCAACAGTCTAGAATAGGCGCAGTGGAAATAAGTTACTTGAGAGGAGCATGTGGACTTACTAGGTGGGATGGAGAAAGTAATGAGTGTGTATGAGATATGTAGTATGAGTGAGAAGGCAATTGGTATTGAGTGTGGAGTGGTTGAGAGAGTGAAGCGTAATACACTGAGGTGGTTTGGACATGTAGAGAGAATGCAAGGTGAGGAGTTTGTAAGAAGGTGTATGGAAGTGAAGTTGTGGGACCTGGTGTGAGAAGCAGACCGCAGGTTAGATGGCAGAACAGAGTGGAAGAGTATGTAAAGGAGAGAAATGTGAGGGGCAGAGGAGGGCTGGACCAAGTAAGGAGGGAGTGTTTGAACAGGGAAAACTGGAGACACTTCCGCCGTGGCCACCCCCTTGGGGGCAGTTCCCGGAGGAAGCGAGGCGTCAGAGCTAGATAGATAGATTTTATCATTTAACAGCAAATAAACTTTTCTTGAATACTGAACTTTTACAACTGTGCCGTGCAAGGCCTGGCCATGGATGTATATGTGTGCGTGTGTGTGTCCTGGAATATGGTGTGTATTGAACTGTTGTAATGAATCTGTGTACAGTAAACCCTCTTTGTTTGTACATCACACACCCATACACAGTAATGCTTGTTATTTTACACTGTTGGTGTTATAGGTGTGTATTGCACTGTTTGTAATGAATCAGTGTATAGGACATAAGTCCTGAACCCTCCACCTGATACAATGCGGTATGCAAGAACGTTCTTGATGTTGTCGATGGCATGGAACCAGTACGATAGCTCCATAGACATATAACATAGCCATCATACTGGTACCACACCATCAACAACACCACAAATGTTCTTGCATACGGCTCACAGACTCATGAATTGTGTTGGTAACATTGTTGCCCTCCCCCTCCATCTTCTCTCAAGTCATGACCCCTTCCTCCCTCCCACACTCAAGTCCTTCCTCCTTCCACAGTCACCATGAAATAATGAAGCTTCATGAACGGTTGGAAATGAATGCATAATTTTCTAATATCACTGTATGTAAGTCAAATAGAATTTGTGTTATGTATTCTCATCACTCAATGCAATATACAAATATATTTGTAAATCAAGGAGATCAATGAAACCAAAACAAGATTATATGAAATAAA
>JAWQEG010005068.1:0-17500 GCA_033782935.1 Petrolisthes cinctipes
ATGACAAACAGCAACACGCTACTCCTCCCTGCTCTCCTATATATATATACCCAATGAATGAATGAGTGGGTGAGCGAGTGAATAAGTGAGTGAGTGAGTGAATAAGTGAGTGAGTGAGTGAATGAATATGTGAGTGAATGATTGAGTGAGTGAACAAGTAAGTGAATGAATGATTGAGTGAGTGAGAGTGAATAAGTAAGTGAATGTTTGAGTGAGTGAGTGAATAAGCGAGTGAGTGAGCTGAATAAGGTAAGTGAATGATTGAGTGAGTGAGTGAATAAGTGAGTGAGTGAATAAGTAGTGAATGAATGATTGAGTGAGTGAGTAAGTGAATGATTGAGTGAGTGAGTGCGTGAGTGAAGAGAATAAGTAAGTGGAATGATTGAGTGAGTGAGTGAGTGAGTGGGACTGCGGGAACTCTCACTGGAAATGCCGACGGGGGAGCAGCCTGGAATTCCTTATGAGGGAAGGGGCTGGGGTTGGAAGGGAAGGAAAGGAGAGACTTCTGCTGAATTTGGCCTGAGTCGTTGAGCTGAGGTGGTTGGTTGGTTGGTTGCCTGGCGTGAGTGCATTATTATATCAGAGAGAGAGAGAGAGAGAGAGAGAGAGAGAGAGGAGAGAGAGAGAGAGAGAGAGAGAGAGCTTTCAAAGTATAAAATCTATTCCATGGGTTGTCAGTCCAATCAATACGTTAAAAAGGCAATCTTTTTAAAATATCTAAAACCTTAATTAACCTTTTCAATTTGTCATTAAGCTGAAACTGACTGGAAGTATTCAAATCATGAAAAACACTAGATGTCTTCAAAATCATCAAATATGGATAAAATTCTTCAATGCATCAAAACCTTTAAATCTTTGCAAAGCAACAAAACTTATTATGTACTGGTACAAACGATGAGCGGGAGGCGGTCCAAAAAGAACACAGGATTCATAACAATGTTCATCTTTGTTTTAAATACCTTACTTGAATAAGAACGTAAAGAATCAAAAATTGAAATATAATTGTCATTACCTCATTCAAAGATTGAAAATTCCGGTGGGTAGAGATTAATTACTTCTGGGGTTTTTTAATGCTTTGATGTTTCTTGTTAATTTGATGCTTTGATAACATCTGCATTTTTTTACTACATTGATGACTTTTAACTTTTGATGCATTGAAATAATATGGAACATCTTTTAAACATTGATAAGATATGGGAGAAAATGATTTTCGACAACATAAAAACATCTGGATAATTTGATATCAGTATTGAAAACCTATTGCAGATTTGATGAAATTACTGTATAAGATCAGTTATGGATACTTTGATGATTAGAGAGAGAGAGAGAGAGAGAGAAGAGAGAGAGAGAGAGAGAGAGAGAGAGAGAGAGAGGAGAGAGAGAGAAGAGAGAGAGACAGACTTGGGGGGGGGGGAAGGATGGAGGGAGAGAAACAGAGAGAGAGAGAGGACGATGAAGTATACCAGCTTGGTCAGAGGAGGGAGAGGGTGGCAAACTGGAATGAATATAGATGAAGTTAGAATGGAACGTCAGGGTTTGCATTGTGATGGCTGCGGTACTGCTCAGACTAAAAATGTAGCCACGTGATAAGAAGAAACGGCAAAAAAATTATCAGCTGTATATGATAGGGCTACCATATCTGAACAGTCAAAATCCACTACGCCCTCCGCCTCACACTTTTCCTCGATAGTGGGAAGGGAATGGGACTCTGCAGGCCCAGTTTACAGCCAATGCACCATAAATTGGATGATATCTAATACAGTGAAAATGATAATAAACAGAGCAAGACGGCCATATTCATGTGTAATACGAAAAACTAAATCACCACTGAGTGACAACTGACGTCAGTGTTTGGTACGAGTGTTATTATAATAGAGACCCGTTTGTTGACGAAAACAGAACTCGATCTAGAGGAAGTGTTCTCTCTCTCTCTCTCTCTCTCTCTCTCTCTCTCTCTCTCTCTCTCTCTCATGTAAGCCACCCTTTCGTCTTATCATTCTGCATGTTCCTCCTCTCTCTCTCTCTCTCTCTCTCTCTCTCTCTCTCTCTCTCTCTCTCTCTCTCTCTCTCTCTCCATTAAAACATATTGTTAGTACCGAACATAATTTCTTGAACAATGAGTGCCTTACCGTCCACGTGAATTATTTTAGTAAGGGGGGCGCAGATCCCCTCGTGTCCTCCCTCCCTCATTCGCAGTTAATTAAATTTTTGATGAGACCTTCCTCGTGAGCCCTTTCAAGGTCTTTAGCTAATAATAATAAAATAATAATAATAATAATAATAATTATAATAATTATTATTATTATTATTATTATTATTATTATTATTCATTATTATTATTATCATTATTTATTATTATAAATATAGTAGTGATGATAATAATAACACCAAGCGTCGTGAGGAAACATAAATATTCTACGATCGGTATATATTATTTGCATTACCCTTCTGTCATATAGTACGTCTCGTGTCAAAAAAAGTATTCTACAAACCTCGTCTCTTTTTCTCTCCTGAATTTGCTGGATATTATTCATGTGTGCTTCCGTGGTCGCTGGCAGTGCACCAGTTTTTAGCCCGAATTTGTAATGAAATATTAAGGCGTTTAACCACCTCCGTAAAGTCTGTGTCCTTGCATGGCTTGAAGGTTTCTGTTTTCTCTCTTCACTTTCTGATATTCATTCTAAACGCATGTTTTCTGAATTATACATTATGAAAAATAATGCCTCAAAAAAATTCTTTGTGTGAGAAGTGCTGGTGGAAATGGCAACAAAATTGCACAAAAATGCATTGGAGCAAAAATCGTGTTGAATTGGTATAATATTAAGGACCCTGGAGACAAGTAGACACTCCAGTTCTTACGAGGAAACAGACACTTGACTGCCTGTTTCCTCCGCCTTTTTCTCTCCGCCTCTTCTTCCTCCTTCCTTCCTTCCTCCTCCTCGCCCTACCTCTCTTTTTCACCTCCTCATCCTCCTGCCCACATCGCAGGGGTTTGTGTCCCACACTTCTTGTTCTGTATTTCCTTGCAGACAAACAGAGACAATCATAGAAGAATTTTACTTCCTTTTATAAAGAAATACTCAAACAGTACCTTCGATCTCGTAGTTTACTCAGATGATCTTGTATTAACTGCCTGGTACCAATCTACAGTAATTCTAATTTATAAGTAAAAATGAAAACCTCCAGAGTATGCTAGGGAAACAGGACCAGAAGAGCGAAAGTAATGGTGTTCTGTTGCTTGGAGTAGTTTGGAGGATTCAGTTGCTCCAGATTTACCAACACAAAACTTCCCTCTTAAAGTGAGCGAGGTGGCGAGAATATCAGAGACGTTGTTCAGAGTGAGAGAAAAGTGAGGGTCTGGCTGGCGTAGGACTCTAGGGTTGAAGGGGATAACACGTGTAAGTTGAGGAGTTAAACCTTTCTTAGTGAAACTGAGGATTGAGAATTCCTTTAATTTGTGTGTGAGAGAGAGAGAGAGAGAGGAGAGAGAGAGAGAGAGAGAGAGAGAGAGAGAGAGAGAGAGAGAGAGAGAGAGAGAGAGAGAGAGAGAGGAGAGAGAGAGAGAGAGAGAGAGAGGAGAGAGAGAGAGAGAATCACTAAGCTTTTGTATGTAATTTATATCCTGACACATTGTATGAAAGAATAGCTGACCCCCATACAGTGAAAGCCTCTTTTAATCATGTTCACCATGTATGGTATATTATATCTTTGACGATGGTACAGAGTCGTGCCACTCGTAGGTACCAAGGCAATATTCCCAACTGAGAGAACACAGTACCGTTTTAAAGGGAAAAACTCTTAAAGGGTTGCTGATTTCTCCAAACTAGATCACGAAACAGATCCTCTATTAGTAGATCTCTCCTGGGGGTTTTTCCTGAGTGGATTATTCGACACGTTTGCCAATGTAGCGCTTTACTTCATATTATTTTTCTTCATGATCGATAGCATGCAATTTTCTGATACACGTGCGGAAGTTTTTGTATTATACGACTTGATAGTGAAAGTTGCGTGCACGAGCGATAGTTATTGACTGCGCAATACCATATCTCACTCACAGACACGCACGAAAAGAACTTATTATTATTGAACATGTTCTTTCTGAACCGCAAAACAAGATAAAATGGCATTTCAAATTTTGAAGGTCCTAGATTACACCACTTGCTAAGTTGTATCTTTTTATGTATTGGAGGATTCCTGATTGACACCAAACTATACCAGATAACAGATGACTCCAATAATATAATAATAATAACAGGGGAACTATTTCGTAGCAATATCTATCGGAATCAATAGCCTTCCAATTTGTTGACAAGAGAGCACCACCTTAACTTGAAGACAACAGTGGATTTTCTAGTGTCATTTGAAGGTGCCTGGTGTTAGTCCAGGTACTGTAATTTTTTTGCAATTCGAGGTTCCCTCTTTCCTTCAATGTCTTTCGTGCTGCTGTTTTACTTCTCTATCACTTTCTCCTTTGTCCTATAGGGTCCTCCAGGTCTAGGGGGGAGGGGGGCTTCTTTCATTCTCTAATCAAATTAAGGGAGTAGAAGGCTATACTTTTTTATTGCACCAGAGTATGTCAAGAAACATTGCCAGAATAAATTAATAGTTTGGAGGAATGAGGTGCTTCAAAATTTTCTAACACTGTACAAACCACTTAATTAAGGAGGCAGATAAATAACCCGTTGCTTGAGTGTCGGTGAATTGGAGGGTTTCTGATTCCTTTAAGGGGGTAATTCTTTTATGTTACATTGGAGTACCTTGATTCCTCCAAAGTATGAGAGGAAACAGGACCAAATGAACAAAAATAATGGTGTTCTGTTGCTTGGAATAGTTTGGAGGATTCAGTTGCTCCAGATTTACTAACACAAAATATCCCCCTTAAGATAGGCTTCGATAAAAGACTGCACTAGCCTACGTACTGTACACACTGAACCACAGCATACCCCCTGCTGCTCGTGTACTGAAACACTACTCTGGTCCTGTCATTGTTTTGAGGAATACAGTAGCCTTCCAATTTACCAAACAGTAAAATTGATTACTCCCTCCAGACATATCTACATTTCCCTCTGACTACAACCAGACGATTTTTCTTGTGTAAGGGAAACACATAAAACATTAAAGTAGGAAGATACAACTAAGAATAAGACTAAGGATACAACGCTTTACGAATAATAATAATAATAATAATAATAATAATAATAATAATAATAATAAGGTATGAAAGGGAATATCAGGACCCGATTCATTAAAAGGAGAGAGAGAGAGAGAGAGAGAGAGAGAGAGAGAGAGAGAGAGAGAGAGAGAGAGAGAGAGAGAGAGAGGACCTGAGAACATTAACAGCCTCTGAGTTAATAACATCAATTTATGGCCACATTATACAAGGAAATACCATCCTTAAACGACGACACACACACACACACACACATACACATACACATACACACACCATTTATGTAAGTCAACATAACATACTCACAGTAGGTCAACTTACATTTACATATGCACATATATAATCAACTCACATATACACACACACACACACATATGATAATAAACTCACACATACACACACACATTAAATCAGTTTACACATACACTCATGCGCTTTAAATCGACACACGCAATCACATTTCACTTATCTCACATCAACACACAAACAAGTCAACTAATTCGCAGATACACATAATTATTAGGTCTGGTTACACTCTACAGCATACATTTGGTTAACTCAGGGAAACGCACGTTATTGCGACACACACACTTACACCTACCCACACTTTAAATGAACTCACAGACTCAAGGACATTTCACACACACACACACACACACACACACACACACACACACACACAAAACATATATACACGCACATTCATTAAAGTCCACACACACATACACACAGAGACACACACACATACTCTCTCTCTCTTTCTCTCTCTCTCTCTCTCTCTCTCTCTCTCTCTCTCTCTCTCTCTCTCTCTCTCTCTCTCTCTCTCTCTCTCACACACACACACACACACACACACACACATTTATACATTTAGTAGGTACACACACACACTCACACACACGCACACACACAATCAAGTTAGTCAGTTACTCATCTTTTTATGAGTTGCTTATCTTCCTTTATTACAGGTTCCGGCACTGCATGGAAGGGAACACTGCTGCTATAAAGAGTATCAACTTAATCCTGAAGCTCTCCGGACCTTTTTCTCTCACGTGGACGGAATATAATAAGATGCTCCCAATTCCCTCAAACTATACTATACTACAAAACAGATTCTACTTCTTGTATTTGTTTCCTAGGCTAGTTTAGTGGAATTATTTTTGTCCTCAGATTCGCTCAAGCCACATGCAGACTGACATTTTTTTTTTTTTTTTTTTCAACGTGATTATTTATTTAAGGGGAGATTTTCTTGTTGGGGAATTGGAAGGTTTTTGATTCCCCCAAACTAGTAGGTCACGAAACAGATCCCCCCCATCAGTATAACATTGAGGTGATATAGTTAGTTTCCTGGAGGAGTTTGGAGGAATTATACTTATACTCCAATTTACCGTCAAGAGTTTCTCCCCTTAGCATCCATCATTGGTTAGTCAGAGTTAAGGGGAAAGTATATTTTTAGTACATTAAAATGGGGTATAGCACTAGCACCGCGTACAAGGTGTTCGTGGGTCTGGCGGAACAAGGTACCAGAACGGATGGGGCAGTAACTATCACACTACCGCTAGCTAGTTATTTGTATGTACAGTCGCAGTCAATAATAATCATCCACATATGTGTATCTCAGACAATTTACTGTCTAATGTTTTCACGTTCACATATGATATTATTGTTTTAAGTAGTGCATAGCTGCTTGTGATAAATTAAAAGATGGTAGTTAACCTATTTATTGGAAAGTTTATCAGCTAAGGAACAGAGGGAAACTGTCAAACTCTTACGTGAGTTACCCCTATATGGATGATTATATTTGACCACGACTGTATGTAGAACACTGAACGCGGCATAGCAGATGAGTCACACCACCACCACGACAAAACGTAAACAACAACATGGATTATTGACTTTGTTCTGCATACGGTGAACTGTCTTGGCTAGATATACATTCATTCCATCTTTGTTCCGCGAATGTTGCCGAGGTTCCTCGTTCACAGAATTTTGTTCCGCCAGTCCCACGAAAACCTCGTACGTGGAGCTATTATGATACCCCCTTTAGAGTGTCTTAATTCCTCCAAAGTATGCCAGGAAACAGGAACAACTTAACAAATATAATGACGGCCTGTTGCTTGGAATAGTTTGAAGTAATCAGTTGTTCCACATTTACCAACACTATACTTCAGTAAATGAATAAAGTAAATGGGTGTTAAGGAAACAGACTACCTCAGTATATATACGGGTAGGGGTCTGCTTTGTTGCATCGTTTGGAGGAATCATGAACCATGGAAAATATTGATGACCCTCTTAAGATATACATTGCTTTATACTGAAGGTAAATATAAGGCCAAAAATATATGTAAAAAATATAAAACTATAGTATAAGTATAAGGCACATGTTACTGTATGATACATATAAGGCTACACTGAGTATAAGTAAATAATATAAGGACAAGAGTGTAAGTTAAGCATTATTTTGATAAAGATAAGACTATAGCATAAGTAAATTATGTGTTACTGTGATAAATATAAGACTAGAGTATAAAATAAATGATACTGTGAAAAATATAAGACTAGAGTATAAGTTAAGCGTTACTGTGATGAATATAAGGCTATAGTATAAGTCAAATGTTACTATGATGAATATGTCTAGAGTATAAGTGAATTAACTGATACTGTAACAGATATAAGGCTACAATATAAGTGAAATGATAATGTAAAAGCGTTGCACTGTACATATCATCCCTCATACCTCCTTATCTTTAAATTTGACCTTCAAACGTTATAGACCAGACACAACAAACCTATACTGTATCTGTATCCGGTTTGCACTGACTCCTTAACACAAACACACACGCACACACAGTCACATATACTCGTCTAACACTCAGGACCATATTCAAAGAACGATGGCTCCATAATAAAATAATTGAACCGTCGTACCGATACCAAGCCATCGTATGTACCATGAATGTTCTTGCACACACACACACACACACACACACACACACACACACACACACATGCGCGCATCTAACGCAAATACAGTCACGTATCATCTAACTCACACACACACGCATACTTATCTAACACACAAGCACACACGTGCTCACCAAGCACACACACACACACACACACACACACACACACACACACACACACACACACACACACACACACACACACACACACACACACACACACACCTGTATTATATTTTCATATGAATTATTTCCACACACACACACACCTGTATTATATTTTCATATGAATTATTTCCATACACACACACACACACACACACACACTAGTCTTCTCAATCAGTCTCAGGAGAACAACAACAACAACAACAACAGAATACATATATATTTTTTTATTCTATAGTTTTCTTTTCTGTTCTTAGTTCCATCATCTGTAGTTCATCATCATTCGTACAAACCCTTGCCAACAAATGATGATGAACTACAGATGATGGAACTAAGAACAGAAAAGAAAACTACAGAATAAAAAAGTATATATGTAGAAAAAAGATAACAATTAAGGAAACATAGCGTATCTCGATAATATATTAATTAATGGTAAGGATGATAGACACGATGGTTCTGTTTATATAAAGTCTATGGAGCCATCTATAACAACCATCGTCGTCATCGTCTAATCTCTAGATGTAAACATAACCCCTCTTTTATATAGGCACGATGGTTCTGCTTATATAAAGTCTATGGAGCCATCTATAACAACCATCGTCGTCATCGTCTACTCTATATACGTAAACATGACCCCTCTTTTATATCTATTTTCTCTCCCCTTTGATACTCGTATGTCGCTGGTGATTACTACTTCCTCCAATGTGTCCCTGGGAACAAATCTCTTTAGTGTTTCTAGTAGAGGATCTGTTTCATGACACAGTATGGAGAATTCAGTAGTTAGTCGGAGCTCCAATATAATCACCGTCAAGATTTACTCCTCTGAATATTTACACGTTGGTGACTCACTGCGATGACTCATACTGTGATTAATATTTTAGGACCCTGTGATCGTGTGGGGGAATTGGAGGCTTCTGATTTCTCCTGATCATGCCACGAAACAATACACCAATTTACTCTTGGCGTTAAATTGGTGTGCTACTGAATCCTCCAAATTATGTCACGAAGCGGATCAACTATCAGTAACGTTTAGGTGATTTGTTTCCTGGGATATCTTGGAGGAATTAGTAGCCTCCAATTTACCTAAATGATGTTCTCCTCAATATATCTTAATTACTCCTTTGGTCTTTAAACTTTCGTAATGATTAAGTTGGCTATATGTTTTGGGTGAATTCGAGTACCGTACTAATGAATCCTCCAACCTATACCAGGAAACAGATTTCTTCACAATACAGTTTGAGTTTCTGTTTTGTAGTTTTGTTTGGAGGGTTAGGTTGCTCCAATCGCCCTCAACAGCTGACCCCCCTTTAATGCAGAAAATTGTACTCAACTGGAGAGCATCGACTGACACGCAATGATTAATAATTTACTCGTTTGTTGTTGCAGATTGGAGATAGGGACACTGATTCCTCCAAACTATGCTGAAAAACAGATCACTTATTTACATCCTGTGGTACGCATTAGTTTTCTGGCATAGTTAAGATCAATCACTAACCTTCTAATTCACTGAAAAAATATGACATTAGACTAGGAAGTCTTGGGCAAACACCAGAGTAAGCACACATTCTGATTAGAGTGTGATGTACAGTGTGCGTGTGCAAGCAGCCTGTGTGCATGAGAGGAGCAGTCAGATGTGCACATGAACTGCTCTTTGTGCATTTGTGCGTGTAACTGTGGGTGTGTGTGTGTGTGTTTGTGTGTGTGTGTGTGTGTGTGTGTGTGTGTGTGTGTGTGTGTAATATATACATAGTACATATTGTAGATTGTGTGGGTGAAGAATCCTAGCAGTGTTTGGCAGTGACTGTATTGACACGCGTGTGTGTGTATGTACGTAGTGTACAGTACGTGTTCTGTAAGCAGTTTGTGTGGTGAACGCTGAGTACATGTGTGGGACATACCTGCCTAAGGGTGTATGAAGGCAATGCAGTGGTAATCGGTATTTATGTCTACCAGAAAACCCATGGGGGGGATTGAGTTTGCGTGTTATGTTAGCGGACAGTCACGCATGCATGCTTATCAAGGCAGCTTTATGAGGGCGTAGAGTGTGGTCGCGTGTAGACAGTGTGAGGGGAACCAAAATGACCAACCAACACCACAACCACCACTGACGCTCACAGACAAGAGCACCGTCTGCCTCAATCACTCTCTTTTACTCTGTATTTATCCAGGATCTTCTGTATGTACTCTACATGCTATTAGGGTAAATGGAAGCTACGTGTGTGTGTTATATGTATGTGTGTGTGTGTGTGTGTGTGTGTGTGTCTGTGTGTGTGTGTGTGTGTGTGTGTGTGTGTGTCCTACATGACAAAACTTATGAAATATTTCCATTAGCCTTAAATCTCATTCAAAATTTCTCTTATATATCAAGGAGAAGGAAGTGAACCTGGAGTGAAGCAGAGGGTACGTGAAGTGTGTACAGTACGTGGACCAGTAATAAATAATTCCCAAGAAGATCTAGTTTACTTTGTCATGCTACAGTAAGTATATATTTCATGGAAGTCGGTACGAGGTGTGTGACACATTAAATTTACTGCCAAGTCCTCGTAGCTTCACATATTCAAAACTGTACAGTCACGAAAAATTATAAATATCCTGGTTTTGTTGAAGTTTTGAATTATCTGATATATATATATACAAGTGAACTAAACACAACGCTCATCCTGTCTCAAACATTCTGGTGCTTTTATAATGCACCATCAAGCAATTCCAAGCAGACCTGGATACATATCATGGGTCGTGACTGTACATCTAGGTTGCTTTCTCATTTTTTATTCCCTGTGATGCATATGAAAGCAGAGAATGTTTCGTGAAATATTTGTAAGAATCAACACCTTGTTCGTCCACACTGAATGGCCCTTTCAAGGACAATATTTTGTTGGTGAATAGAAGGTTATTGATTCCTCCAGATCATGCCGTAAAATTGCACTTATACTGAGTGAGTGTTTCGTGATATATGTATGTTGAAGGAATCAGTAGCATCTATTTCGTCCAAAAAATATTACCCTGTTCAATAAAAAATGAGAATTTATGAACATTTAACCTAACTAGTCCACCGAACCATATTTTACCAAGTTAAATAAATGGATTGCCTTACCAGATTTAATAGCGTATAGTCACTCATAGTTGTAAATCCTCCACCAAGCAAGACACCTTTTGATGTGTGATATAGGTTCTGGACAATTGGTAACAGTGAACTTGACGTCACTGGTGGTGTTTGAGGAAGGTTAATTAATTAGGAATGAAAGATGATCGACCTAGGCCTGGAAGACACTGTGGTTACGGTATGACGAGGAAAATGATAGAGAAATGAGACAGCAAACACGAAGGAAATAGAAGGGAATGAGGAACCCGCCCCCCTGCCATGGGTTGAGGGAAGAGGTGCAAAGGTGAATTATAGATGAGACGTTGTACCGTATGTGTTGAGGCAATGCTTGGAGCAAACCCGCCTTCTCCCCAAACACTCCCGCCTCCCCCCAGGACACCAGGTATGTACACGAATAACAGTATTCATATCATAGGTGTATCAACTTGTTTTGTATGGACTTTTGATCAATGACTCTACGGTGAGAAAGTTATGGAAAAGGGAGATCGAATCGAATGACTTTATATATATATATATATATATATATATTGGTTTTCTCCAATTGTCTGACAATTTTCTTCTGGTAAGGGTAGATTTTCTGTAGTAGTTGGCCTAGGTTCGACGACGTTTCGGAGATAACATTCTCCATCTATCTATCTATCTATATATATATATATATATATATATATATATATATATATATATATATATATATATATATATATATATATATATATATATATATATATATATATATATATATAGTCATTTGGTCTGTGCATCGGAGCAGCTATTATAAGGCATTATCTATAGAAGATTCATGGTGCTGGTGATGACGATGGACGGTACGATGGCCCAATAGACAAAACAGGGAATCATTGTACAGGTCATAGTCATCGTTAAACCCACGATCTTTCTTGCATTTGATGTTCCTTTTAATATATCAAGTGGGTAGTGCAATGTTGGTAAATCTGGAGCAACTGATTCCTCCAAGGTATTCCAAGCAACAGGGCATCAGTATTTTTGCCATTCTGGTGTTGTTTCCTGGCATACTCAGGAAGTTTCAAGGAGCTCCAATGTACCAAAGTATACTATCCCCTTAAAGCGACGGGTCCTTGATAGAGTTTACCTCACGGCGGATACTAACTCTGATATAATGTACAGACTCCCTCATGGTCTACTTAAACATATTTTCCGTATGTAATTTATTCGCTCTCGTTTATTTTCGGTAACTGCATAGGCATTACAAATTACCCGGAGTATATACGTATATTCACATGCCGGTATTTATTTAATGGACCAGATTTTGTTGTACGATAAAAGTTTGTTTTTTATATTTCGGATTTTTATTGATATTGAAAATGATATAAGGCATCATGAGAATTGAATCCATACATACTACCTTCATTATCTTTTCACATTAATGTAACTTAATTTGGGAAGCCAAAAATAATCCTCCTCTTCCCTATACTATAGTGTGATAGACATCATGGGTTTAGATATCGTTGTCTTAACAACTTTGACACACAGTAAGGATTCCAGGAATTGTAACAATTTTGCTTCACTGACTCTGTCCCTCAAGGCGTAGAGAGTGTTCACTGTACGTCAACAATACCTATGAGCTGCGACATTGCATCATCGACAAAATTAGCCTACCAGCAGGAGTATATTTATTATTATAACATGTTCCCAATGTCCTCAAGGGTTGTGGCTGTGATTCGTGTTGTTGTCTCTCATACTACACTTAATTCACAAACCGACAACCCTACGACTCATGAACACACGAATAATAAAAATAAAATGTCCATGCTCTCGTTACGTGTATCATTGTGACACTTCAGTCAATTGATAGTGGCAGACAACCGAGATAACACCAACAACAGAAAGTCTTCTATTAGGATATCATCAAGCACCAACTGTATAATACCTGTTTATTTTTTTGTTTGTATACTTTAAAAACTACATTAATTTAAGTCTGCCATTATGTCTCTTCTTTTACATTTCACTAAAATTCTAAGTATATCTTATTTTCTTGGATTCCTCTCTGGACGCACATGTACTAAATTACCGATATACAAAGATAGAAAAAAAAAATACAAACTCTGTTCTTCATTAAATAAGTATTGCATCCCGAAGAGCTAAGGAAGAGAGCTGAATATATTATAATAAAACTCCCCAACTTGTCCGTTCATACAAACTTTTTTTTTTTTTTCGACCCCTACTGTAGCTCCTCACCAACTCGGTACGATGTGTGACCATTTTCTTTTCTCCAGAAGAGGCCATCTCGAGTCAGGTTGATTTAGAGGTTGGGCCAAGACACATAAAGGCAAAATGAAATGAGCTCCAACATCCCGGGAAGAGACAAGCAACAATGTAAAGAAAAAAAAGTAAGCTTTTGTCTGGACCGGAATATTACAAGTAAGCATGCACGAGAATTTTCAGTCGGGTCAAGTCATGAGGTTATGCTAGTAGTGTAATAGTGCTTGAGTTGTGGCAGATTAAATACAGGCAAAATAAAGTTAGTGAAACCATACTGGCGAGAGAAAATGTAAGCTGTGTTGTACAGTACATGAACCTAAAAGCGAGTAGACAGGAGAATTTAGATCAGTCAGGTCAGGTCAGGTTAGGTTAGGTGGGGATGTCGGTCATGTAAGAAAACATGAGAGCAAAATAGAGTTAGAACAAGGATCCTGGTGAAAGAAACTGCAAGAAATTTTTACTGTGTGTTTTGCCTGGCCCTGAAAGCGAGCACACTTGAGAACGCACAGTGAGGTGTGGTTGTTTCAGGTAAGGTTTGATTGGCACAGTTGATCCGTGGGTGATATAAAGGTCAAATAAAAATAACTCCAAACATCCTGTAACGCTTTGTTCTGACAGCGACAACAGGTGACAAATTTGACACGGTGAGGTCGAGTCAGCTGAGGTTGAATTAGTATGGGTTGTATGAAACTGTATTAACCCATGAATTGACATGAAAAAATAGGAAAAGGAAATTTTGGAGGAAAATGTATATATAAATATAGAAGCTTAACGTCAACCTTTGGATGTTAATATTGTTTCTTTACGTTTAGTGCTCTGACAAACTCCAGACGATTAAAATTTTGTGTTTATTTGTATATTTATTTATCCATTTATTTATTTGTTTATTTACTTTAACCAATGGTACTCTGAAAGTTGGTAAGTGTGTTGTTTTAGGCAGAAATAAAGTGAAAAATAGAGTGAACGCAAACATCACTATGAGGGTTATTAAATGTCTTTCTCTTGATGCTGAAAAAGAGTTAGACAATAAACTGAATATAAACTTAACACTGGGAAGGAAAAATACGCTGGAGAGTAAAGGAGATGGTTAGAGCAATTGTGGAGTAGATTTATGAGAGACAGCGTGAAACAGACGACAACCCAGTGAAGGCTAACATCTCTCTAGGTGGAAATAAGTGTCTCACTCTTAACCAGCAGCAGGGTAATGTACAGTGGGTGCAAAGTCCTCCGGTAGTAAGAGAAAATTTATCCAAGCGTGGCGTTGAGGTGAAGGTGACACTCAAGTAGGAGTTTAATTACACAATATGAGAGGCTACATAAAATAGAAGAAAATGTAATGAACACAAACTTAGCAACAATAGAAAATGTATCCTACCGTGGCGTTGAGGTGAAAGTGAGAGTCAAGTTCAAAGAGGTTGCGTGATACAAACGAAAATGTAAGGAACACAAACTTAGCGACAATGGAAAGTAAGTATATGGTAGCGTGGTTTTGAGGTGAAAGTAAGAGCCAGCCAGTAAGGGGGAGTATAGACTAGAGTGTGCCGAGGGAGTCATACATATCAGAACAGAGCAGAGGACTAGGCACCCACCACCCACTCACTACTCCCTGTTGACCTTCCACCGCTGCCACCTGTGTCTTGTTGGGGTCTGCCTGCCTGTCTGTTTAACTACCTCAGCTACCTGCGTGTAACCTTTCTTTCCCCTTCTCTCCCCTGCTGTCCTTTCCTTTTCTTACCTATTTAGGCTCTCTTCTTCCCTCTCTTATTCTTCGCCTCTTTCCCCTCCTCTCCCCTCCCGTCCTTCCCTCTTCTTACCCATTTAGACTCTTCTTTCCTCTCCTCTTCTTCGCCCCCCTCCCGTCCTTCACTCTTCTTTCTTACCAATTTAGACTCTCTCCTTCCTTCTCCTCTTCTTTCCCCTCCCTCTTCTTACCCATTTACACTCTCTCCTTTCCTCTTCTCTTCTTTCCCTTCCTGTCGTTGCCTCTTTTTACCTATTTAGAATGTCTGCTCTTCTCTCCTTTTCTCTTTTTTTCTCTATTCTCCTTTACTCTCTCTTCTCGTCCTTACAAGTTTTTCGGGAATTTCTAGTTTTATTTCTCGTGTTCTCTCCGTTTATATCTTCGCCTTTCATCTCTTCTCCTTTCCTTACCTCTTATTACCGCCCGCGTTGGAGGGTAAGGTAATAGTTTCGGTCATGTCTGTCTGTCCATTATATCTGTATGTCTTTTTGTCCGACTTTACGTTCTTCTATTAAGGCTCTAGCAACCTGAATAATTGACTCAGGATCTTCATTTTTGGTGTGGGGATGGGTAAGGGATTTATATAGGCCAAGTTTGAACACTGGCAAACATTAACCTAGGCTACCCTTTGACCTAAAATGGCCAAAAATATGTCATCTACAGTAATTATACATGTTTTAGAATACTATGGTACCATTTAAGATGGACTTTACTTAGAATGTGATGCAGTGCATCAGTTCGACTATGTTGACTACAATTTTGACCTTGAGATAAAAAGTCAAGTTCATTTTATTAAGTGAAGAAAACGGTAAAATTTCCTTCAAAATGTACGGTACGTTTGCGACATGGTCGAAATCGATTTCTACTGTTTATCTATTTTGAATATCCACTCTCCTCTCCTTTCTTGCCCTTTTCTCTTCTTTCCATTCCTTTTAATTTTTTCTCCATTGCTCTCCTCTCCATGCCTCTTCAGACTTTTACTTCCCTTAACTCTCCTCTCGAGCCTCTTCCCTTCACCACTCCTCGACCCCTAACCTTTTCAGATTTTTCTCCTTACAAATCTTTGCATCACATCTTCTCACGTACTTTTCAACTCAGTGTTTCGTCTCATGTATCTTTTCCTTCAATTTACTTCTAATTTTATTTCACCAATTCATTTTCTCTTTTTTACTTCTCACTTCAATATTTTCACTTCAGTTTTTACTTTAAGATCACTTCATTTCACCTATAACGAATCCCTCACCATAATTATCTACTTTCCCCCTTCAATTTAACCTCACTGCATCAAAACGTACTCCTCACCTCACTTCACCTCACCTCATATCACCTCTCCTAGCACGGCCCACCTCCCACTGACTACGGTTGACCTTCGACCTCTACCTTGCCTACATACCTACCTGTACACTGGATATGTTGTTGAGTCAGCCTACCTTTTCTCTACATACCTCACCTTTCCTTCATTCACCTCAAATTTCCTTTCTTCACCTTACCTTTCCTTCCTTCACCTTACCTTTCCTTCATTCACCTCACCTTTCCTTCATTCACCTCACCTTTCCTTCCTTTACCTCACCTTTCCTTCCTTTACCTCACCTTTCCTTCCTTCACCTCACCTTTCCTTCCTTTACCTCACCTTTCCTTCATTCACCTCATCTTTCCTTCATTCACCTCATCTTTCCTTCATTCACCTCACCTTTCCTTCGTTCACCTATCTTTCATTCCTTCACCTATCTTTTCCTTCCTTTACCTCACCTTTCCTTCATTCACCTCACCTTTCCTTCATTCACCTCACCTTTCCTTCATTCACCTCATCTTTCCTTCATTCACCTATCCTTTCCTTCCTTCACCTATCCTTTCCTTCCTTCACCTATCCTTTCCTTCCTTCACCTCACCTTTCCTTCATTCACCTCACCTTTCCTCCCTTCACCTATCATTTCCTTCCTTTACCTCAACTTTCCTTCCTTCACCCATCCTTTCCTTCTTTCACTTATCCTTTCCTTCCTTCACCTCACCTTTCCTTCCTTCACCTCACCTTTCCTTCCTTCACCTATCCTTTCCTTCCTTCACCCCACCTTTCCTTCCTTTACCTCACCTTTCCTTCCTTCACCTCACCTTTCCTT